>JAAGAY010059208.1:2367-129705 GCA_011801015.1 Ardeotis arabs | reverse complement strand
TTTTCACCATGAGAGTTGTAGATCACTGGAACAGGTTGCCCAGAGAGGTGGTGGATGTCCCATCCCTGGAAACATTCAAGGCCAGGCTGGATGGGGCTCTGAGCGACCTGATCTAGTGGGGGATGTCCCTGCTCCTTGCAGGGGGGTTGGACTAGATGACCTTTGAAGGTCCCTTCCAACCCTAACCATTCTATGATTCTATGAAATATATAAGTAGTCCACAGTTAGCTCACAACCATCAATATTTTATAAGCAGCATCATATTATGGATTTGAGATTTCTGTATGCATGGAACTATCTAAATGCTTTAATATGAAGGTGAATGCATGAGCAATTCCAAGCCCTTTTTGGATTGGGAATCTGTAAGGAATTAAAAATAATGATGAGACAGCAGTGAAATTAAATTATTTTTTTGGCACAAGACTTTATCATAAGGGATAATGAGGAAATTTCTATTCCAAGGGCACTTCTTATAAGAATTCACAGTGTGGCCTCAAGAGAGATTGAACATACTCTGAAAAAAGTAATAGAGGAACCTAAAAAATGCAAGTGCAGTGAATCACCACCATATGGTTCTTGTTCCAATGTTCTGGAAAAAAAATGAATAGCAATGTTCCTGAACAATAACTTAATGGACTTAAAAGTAGCAGCTCTTCCTGAGTTCAGAGGCCCTTTTATTTTACCTGAATCTTCCAGTGGAGCCAAGAGAGATCTCAAAATACAGAGTCAGGGGGATAACCTTAGTCTGAAGAAGCTACTTGAGAGTCTAATTAAGCATAAAGCAGTGTAATTGTATTCTGATTGGTTCAAATTAGAACGACATGTGCAAGAAACAATAATGCCTTTGCAACCAATTAGGTATACTTGAGTAAAGTTAAGAACAGTAACAGCAGCTCAATATGAAGCCTGTCTTACCCTGTGTCTCATCATCCAACCTTTGGACTGGCAAAAGTACCTGCAAAACCACCAAGAAAAATAGTACAAGGTTTGTTGGTGAATTCCCTATCTCCCCTCAGAAAGTGACAGATAACTGATCTCAAGTGAGCTGCATTTACCTTGGCAGAAGTGGGATGTGTGGTCAGAAAACAAACCTGCCACTGTGATGTGCTGCAGGAAGAATATACAAGTTCTGTGTACCAATGCATCAGCATCAGTCAGTGGGTTTCCCTGCAGGTAATGAAACATCTCCTCCAGATGTCTTACTGCATCCATTTATCCCTTTAATGCTTAAGGTACAAAGTTCCAGCTCACTCCCACTATGCAACTATATATCTTCTTGTGTAGATTATTTTTATTTTTAACTCCCCAACAATAACCCATTTCCTTCAGAGAAATTCATAGCCATTCACAGCTCATCCAGCTCCCATTGCATAGCTTTGCTTTTTTTTTTCCTCTTTAAAATATAATTAACTCATGCTCTTGACATAGTCTATAATTTCATAGACCTTGTGTGTCACAATATCAAATTATCAGCAACACACTTTAATCACAGGAGAAATCTCAGAAATCTCTTCCTTAAATGTTTATTCTTCTACATTAAACTGTGAAAATGGTAGGGGTGGAGGCAAATAACTTTGCAGACAAAAAATTACTGAGGAATTGATTGATTGTAGTATTCCAAAGGAAGTGTGAAACAGGTAATTCAGCCTTTGCCTTCCAAGAGAATTTGAATTAACTTATGAGGCTGATCAGGTATGCCTGCAATGCTGACAGGACCACTCTTCCAATTCCAGACTGTGGCTCACTGAAAACCTGACAACATCATCTGGGTTCAAGTCTGCCTCAACAGTAATCTGCAAGGTGTTTAATATTCCCTGGAGAATGGACAAATGAATTATCATTTTTCTTTCCCAATAAGATTTCAAATATGATACTTTGATCATTACACTGGAATAACATTTTTTAAATATATCTCAAAGTTACCTAGTCTAGGGGTGGAAAAAAAAAAAAAAAAAGAAAAGAAAAAAGCAGCACTCTGAACTACTTTATTAATACATTTCCAGGACTGGTGGAATTAAAAAGGATTGAATTAATCTAAAGGAGACAGATCTGCTGCTGCATGTTTTCATTTAAGTCCCAGGAATATAAATGGTCTTATGACCACTTTATGAAAAGTGTACTAAAATCCCAGAAAAATAAGAAAAGGAGACACTATAAAAAAGTACATGAAAATGTTAAAGTGAGGAGAAAGTGAAAAAGCATAAAAAGATATAAAATACTACAGAATTTTATTACAGCGGTTGTAAAAGGCTAGAGCAGGTGCATGATTCAGGCTGTGTAAAGCAAGAGTATTTAAATCAATGAAGAGGTCTTAAACACTGTTATTAAAAGTCTTTGTACTTGCACAGGTTCAGTTACAAAAATGTTTGCAATGAAAGGTTATTTAACTGCTTGAGAGCAATTCTGAAGTTGCTTTTTGGAAGCTTCAAACAGCACTAAATCTGCAGCAGAAAAGCATCTCTGCTAATTTGGACCTACACATTTTTAATATTCTTTCACTTATTTTGTCCAAGCATAATTCATATTAACCTGAAAGACACAAGCTTAATTGACTCCATTGCTAGAGACTGAATAGAAGTAAGAGCTTTTACTTCCAAATGGCTGGTTTGTATATAGCCACTAAAAGCTTATTATTGATTCACTTTTAGTGTATTGGAGTATTTTTCCTGATCTTAAAAACTGCTTAAAATGCATGTTGTGGATCTTTGCCAGCAGCATGTTATAATGAAGTAAAAGGGGAAAGAAACATTTGTAATACTTGAGGATAAAAGAATAAAACCACTGCAACAGTCTGCAAGAACAATCTGACTTGACTTGCATCTTTTGTACAATTTATAGATATAAGTAATATCTGGGATACTGTCAAGAATTCCAGTTACTTCAGTGGCAAAAATTCAGAGGGAAATCAGAAAAGAACAAGTATTTTTGAAGGACTGGTGAGACTGGTTGGGATAAAATTACAAACCAAAGAAAGAAATGTTAACCCTACTGCAATCAAACAGTAAACTCCTGCTGGTTTCATTAATTGAATGTTAAAATACTTCTATTCCAAAAGCACAAACCACAGCAGCAATGTTGCATACCCTTGTCAGAAAGAAGCCAACTTCCCTGTAAAAGCATCCATCAGTGATAAATACTCAGCGTATAAAAACATCACAGTTCATTGCAATTTTGCATTGAAGATTATACAATGTGATTCAAATGTAACATTTAAATCATCTTAAAGCAGCACAGTGATCACTGAACTGTGTCTATAGCCAACAGCAGCAAAGGGAAAGATTGGTATGTTGCAAGTGCTACGAAAAGCATTTCTGGGCATTTGACCTATTACACTTTGTTCTGGAAACAGCATAGCTATTTGAAACAGACATCTAAGTTCAGAACTAGTTTCCCAAATCAATAAAGTAATCAAATTTCTGCCCAAGACTGTGCGTAATCTCATTAAAATCACTTTTCCTCCCAACCTCACTTTCCTGTACTTGGCTACAACCCACTCCACCACAAAAACCACTGCATCAAAATGAAGACCTGGAATTAAACTACCAAAGTGACCAGGTCCCGAGGGCTTCCAGGGAGCATGGTATTATCCCAAGGCCAGGACTTGCATGGCAGTCCTATCACCTGTGACCCTTCATCATCTGAGCCACAATGAGCACAAAGTCTTACCCTAGACCTCACAGTTCTCCCTCTCCAAGCTGAGTGAGGCTCACCAGCTGTTGATCATATCCAATTTTCTTATTTATAGTAGAGAGGGATTTTTTAGCTTGCTTTAAACTTCAACATCTCCACTATCAAGAAAGTAAGTTTTGCTTAAGAGTGAAAGTGCAAAAATGGACAAAATCAAAGAAAATTGGCCACTAATTTAAATCTCAAACATCAAATCAGTGACCTTAATCCATAATAAAGTTTCAGAATTTGACCTAAATTAAAATCCCCTTCAAAATATAGACCTGTCAGGAAAACAAAGTAAAAGCAGATTCATGTGCTGCCTGTAAGTGGGGAAATAACGAGAATGAAGAAAACTGCTGTGATGTTTTGGCAAATAGGAGATAGATTTGGGGAGTGGGAAGGGTTTGCAAACAGAATAATTTAATGTCATTTGGGGATAATATGCCAGTTGTTATATTTTTGCGATTTAGTGTAATGTACCAAGCAATGTGACCTATATAACATTAAGTAATCATCTTAGTTATCAAAATGAATAATTACAGATGTTAAACCAGTGGCCCTCATCACTCAAAGAGAATTTTTTTTTCAATCCTGACTGATACTTAAAGAGGTAGGATCAACAGTTATTGTATTAGGATACTGTTTCTTATTTTCCTTCCACAGAAAATAAATTGTTTATGAAACAAGACAGAAATAGGTGTCTGAACACCACGCTGGGGGCACTGACAGAGAAGACTCAGGCATGTCTATCCACAGAAAGCGATCTTGACAAGAATTATGAACAAAGAAGAACATCAGTAGCTGTCGGTTGTACAAGTTGTAACAAAAAGCAGAGAGCAGTAGGTGACCAGGAAGGAATGTGTCAATTAGGGTGAGAAGTACTGCACAGATGGGTTAGGAAAAGTGCACATGTCAAAATCCGAGACGCTGTCAGGACAAAGCATTTATTTAAAGTATAAGTACAAGGCTTAGGAGCAAACTTTTAGTGTCTAACATAGCAGAATGTTCTCTCTGGCCCAGATCCTTGACAGCCTGCCCACTGGGTGCAAGACTGTTTCCATTGTTAAATGTGATCTGGCACTGGTGAAACACACTAAGGAAACCTGGGGAAATTAAGAGCCACAACAACTGATGGGAGCACCCACATGACAAAGACCAATCATGATTTTGAGTTCAGGAACCACAGGAACCAAAAAAGCAACATCAAGACCAGAGCAGGTATGGAGTGAGATGAAAAATTAAAATCATCTACATAATTTGAATGAAAAGGGAAGCCTAACTGTAAATAAAGAGTATCTATATTCTCAGAAAATAACTAATTTCAATTAAAAAATAATTGTCTGAGGAAGCCTGGGAAGCAGGTCTATATGTGGGTACACTCTCAGCAGGCGCCAGTCCCAAAGTCTCCAATTGGGCCTCAGGAAATTAAAGCTAGTAAGAAAACACGTTTTCTTTATCATTCTCCTTTCTGCATAATATGTTGCTCAAAGAACTGCTGAACATAAAGTACTCAAAGAACTTTAAAAAGCTGACTGGAGTGAAAGAAGATTGGGCCAAACTTTAATGACACAGATATTTGGGATTCAATGATAGCAATTAGTGTAATTAGCTGATCAACCCCAACCATCAGACAGATGTTTCTTGACACAGCAGAAGGAATTAACACTTTGGTATTCAAGCAACAAAAAACCCGAAGTCATAAATTTTTAGAGAACAAGATGGTTGGAAGGCAACACTAATCTTGAAAGTTTATCGAAAATAGTAAAGCAAGGTTTGTGAATCATTAGGAAAGCTTTTTTTAGCAGATAAAATACTATCCTTCTGCAAGGTAAGTGTACATAACATGCAATATAGGGATTTAGTCTATGCAATGTTACAAGAAAATTAACTTTTAATTTTGAGAAAGTCTACTAGTGCTTTTCCTGTCTTCTACTACTCACTTTTTAATACATTGTTTCAAATATACTTACATTAGAAAATTATGATTTGTGCTATTAAAATAATCATACACATCTGTAACCTGAGCATTAATTTCATTATAGCTTGAGCTTAAATTTCTTTTTAAATGTGAAATAGAACATGATTAGTGTTTCAAAACTTGGGAGCCGAATTGTCAGTATTGATATAAGCGACAATTTTTAGAGGTCTGAGAACCCAGCACATTGATTGGTTCAATCTAGACCAGTAGATGTCCTCCACTCAAAGAGGCATGTTTACATTTCTGTCTTTATCTAGTGAATACACATTCACGGAATATTGGCAGAGGATCCTGCAGTCTTAACAGAGAGTCTGACCTGCTAAGTTTTTGTGATGGCAGACTCCCACTGGATCTTCCATGTGTGGACTTATGTAGATTGTATGAACTTTAAAGCCACAATTATGTTCTACAAGTGATCACTGGAAAATTATGGTTTAGATTTTTAGAGTCTGGAGGGGGTTTGGCAACAAAACTGCACTAAAATCTGTCAAGAATTACTCAGCTTGATTGCTAATAATCCTAAGAATATGGTACTTAATGGAATTAATGATCGAAGATAAGCTAAAAAATCCAATATTTAATTTAACAGCAAAACAAAAACCATACTATGCTGTTCTCAGGAAAACATACTGATTTTGTCTTCTTTTTATAACAAAGTATCAAGAAATTATGATGAATGGAAAAAAAAGTAAGATCATTCTCATGGTCAGATATAAGCTAATGCTGTCCAAAGGCTGTGTGGCACTTGACCAAAAAAAAAAAATAATTGAGAAAAAAGGCTAGTCTCAGATTCATGGGTCAATTCCAATCAGTCACAACTCCTTTTCATGTTTGTTTGGTGGGTTTTTTTTTTTTTTTTAAAAAAAAAATCTCTAATGATGGACAAAACCACTACAGGCTCATTACTTTCACTGTAGTAGAGAATGGATATTAAAATTTATGAGTAAAATAAAATTGTCCCCAGGCCATAGATCTTTCCTATAATAGGTACTCATTCACTGGGTTCTTCTTGTATTGATGAATGCAGAAAGTACAGGTTACAAGAAATTACAGGCATATAAATACATTAAGATGGTTCAGACTGTATATAAAAATATAACATTACACTCAAAATTTTTTTTTATTACTAGCACAGATTTACATTTCTTCATGTTCATTGTTTCTTTTTTATTGTTATACCAACCAATACATATTTAAAATAAAAGCAGATGGTTCTTGCACTTTGAATAATGCTATTAATACTTTTAAAAAGAAAATTATTTCCCATGATTCTGTTTGTGCTTCATTCAATTTGTTTTTAAACAGCAAAGCATTTTCAATGCAAGTTCAGGTATTCTGAATATATTCAAATACACTCTACCTAAGAAAGTCACTCAGGACTAAATTGCATTTCACAACTCAAAGATTTGGACTGCTATAATTTAGCAGTAGTATTTTCAGAAAAGTATAAAAAGTTCTAAAAATTTTTTTTCTCAATGTAAGTCTTCATTTACATAGCTAGTAGCTTGGGAGATTAGGCAAAATGCTATATGCACCATAAAAAGGAAAAAATTAATTTTTCTCCAAAGAAATTTAAGTAGTTAATTCTTTTCAGTTTTTTTTCTAAACTTCCTCTTAATACTTGTATGTACAACTCCATTACAACTTCTGTCATGTGCTTCATTACAGGAAAGACTTTAACAGGGAAAGCTAACCTGCATATTTTAATTTAGTATGTCAGTTGTGTTGTTTCAGTCTTAAATACGCTTGTAGGCAAATGAAGTTGCTGCACAACCAGTTGCAAGCTATTAGTTTTATGAAGACCCATAATAAAGATACCCATTTCCACCTTGAAATTTTTGAGGCTGACAACATTAGGGCAGTAATTCACATGTCTTAACTGCTTGACTCATTTTAGCTCTAAGTTGGAAGCTTTTTTCTTCCCTCCAAATAATTGTTCCCTTTTCTTCCAAGTGTCTGAGAATATATGAACATTCTAGCCCAGAAAACAAACAAACAGTACTTGTCACCACTCAAACTTGGAAAGCAAAATTGTTTTAGAATATAAAGGCTTATACTATAGCTTCTATTTCTTTTATGAATATGTCAGTGTAAATAAAGCCTAGGAACCATCTTAACCAAAGACAAATTACATAAATTAGTAATATATGACTAGAAATATATTAATTTAATTAATTGAGAATCATTAATCCCTAAAAAAAAAATACAATTCCTTAAACATTTCTGTTGGCTTTAAAATTCAAAGCAGAATCAAAACTATTATAAATCGTGTGCACGTACCTGGCAGTTCAATTGTTTCCATAAATTTGGGAGGTTTTTGTTTTAGTTTGATTTGGGCTTGGGGTGGGGAGGGGAATTCGGTTAGTTTTGTTTTTAAAAAAAAAAAAAAAAAAAAAACGAACATAACTAACCATAAACCAAAACTTGGTAACTGAAAGTGAGGGTTAGGTGTTCGGGCTACATAAAGCCTGAATTATTATATACTATAGCTTCAGAAACAAGACATACTTTCATCAAGCATATTATTTTAGAACACATACACACAAAAAATTGTTTCACAGAACTGACTGAAATAATACTTACCTGAGAGCTATTAGGTGCAATCCAACAAAAAACAGTGATGGGGCACCATGGGATAAAATGGAATGATAAGTAGTAGTATTTACCTAATTTTAGTTTATCTAGTTGTAACAAAAAGTGTGGAGAAGAATAGAACAAGATAAAAGATTCTGAAGATCTGAAGTAAGCTACTGACACAATAGTAATAATACTGTATAATATAATACGTATAATCCTGTACAACTTGTACTGCATTATTAAATCACAGTAATTATGTATAATAACAGAAATAATACTGAGAGAATAAAGGCAGTGGGGGTTTTGACCAATATAAGTACTATTTGGGGGGGGGGGGGCTGAACCAAAACAACTTCGTAGTTTGTGTTTGGCTTCTGAGAATAACGTTTTCTGAAAGACCACCTTTAGATCTGTACTTGCCCACTGAGCAGATGTTAGACTTAGCAAGGCATCACCAGTGCACCCAAGTGCTGTAAGAACCGCCCTTTAAGCAAGCTGGCAGCTGTTATATTCCTTTTATGTTTTGTTTTGTTTGTGCTTCTAATCATGTCAATACTACTCAAACTTAAAGGACTGCTCACAAATTTAAATAATAGCACAGTGTAGGAATAAAATGTTGCTTCTTCACTCTAAGGACTTTTCTAGTGTGGGAGGGGTGGGGCAGTGCTTGGCTTTTTAATAGGAGTTTGCAGAGAATTATGCTTCCTCCCCTTCTGAATGATCATGCTGTGAGGAAGTTTAACTTCAGCAACTACAGAACAGCAATTACTGAACTTCTTACAACAATAAAGAATTCTTTCAGAAGAAAAAAAACAAACAGGTCTTTGAGTTTGAGGCTCATTTTATCAAATAACACACAGAAAATAAACCTTCCAACCTACAACCCCCCAAGCACCCTCCAGAAAAAAAAAAACAAACAAAAAAACCCACACCTCTCACATGCAGGCAGGAGGGGCACTCCACCAGAAAAGAAATTCACTCTTATGTCCTGTAAATTGTGAACTGGAAACACCAGCACACCAACCTTGACCTGACCTCTGGATAAGTTATTCCCAGTAGACTGACTGTTAGAATATGGAAATAAGCAGGGCTGGATCCCTCAGGAATACCCTACAGCCAGCCACAGGGGAACGTGTCATCATCTGTCTACGCAGGTGGCACCACCTAGTGCTGACATCTCCTCAGCTATGGGAAGACAGGATTCAGGAAAGATCTTGGGTGCAAATCTTCAGAATCCACCTTCTCCACCACCACGCCCAGTCCAGCTACACCCATACAGAGAAAGCAGCCATTAAACACTATTCTCCACAGAACAAAGGAAATCAGGTTGCTCAGCCCCAGCTGCGCTCTAAAGGCAAAACACCCATATACTTTTCTTAGATGGACTGGAAGACTTCAGTACAGCTCTTTGTATTTTTTAGATAAAAGTGCATTTATCACTAAGCACACAGAACCCTATGAGTACTGTGCTTTTTATTTAAAAGCCTAAATTGCTTCACTGTCACCATCTGAAAGGAATGGGATGTGTGGAATCAGACCAAAATTACAGATTGCATCTTCTATATCTGACTGTATGTCTGTCTTTGTTCTTTGCCCTCTGTCGCATTTCTTCTGAGTGCCTTTATTTTCACTAGATAACCAATTACTTTTTTTTTTCTTCTTTTAAATTCACAACTGAACTGTCTCTATTACTTTTATCTTACCTTTCTTCACCTCCTCTTTGGTTATCATTTCACTTTGTTCTACTTCTTCCAACTAGTGGAAAAAACAACCTGCCAAAGGTAAGAGGCAAGTATAAAGAGGAAAGAGCAAAGAACAAAGAATTCTACTAATGCTTTCGCAAAGAGATAAAAGTTCTAGTAAAAATAAAAACCAGAAGTTTTGTCATAATCACACTGCAACATTAAAAAAACCAAACAACAAAAAACCTAACTGAAACAATAAGCACTACTCCAAGTATGTCTTGCTTGTTGGTATGGGTTTTTTTCATATTCCTCCTTGCTATATACTCACTCTTTTTTTAACCCACCAGTGGTCACCAAGCTCCTCATTAAGATATTTTGAGATAGAAAATCTGAACCATAAAAGAAATCTACAAGCTTTTGAGATAAATTGCAAGCCAGCTATACCAAGATCACAACACTGTTTTAAGTATGACCCATCTTAGGCTTAAAGGGCTCTGAAAAAATATCTACCATTTATAAATCATATGAAAACTAAACAGCATCCTAAGAGATCATCTGGTCCACGTCTCATCTCAAAACACATCAGATACTGAAACATTTGACACATGCTTCTCTACCTTGTTCCTTAAACCATGTGTGATTGATAACCCACACTTTCCTGTCTGTTCAGCACTGATTATCCTTGTAGACAGAAAATTCCCTTCATATCTAGTCCAAGTAGTCCAAACTACAGGACAGACAACACAAGTGGCACAACAAGCCCTTTCAAAGTACAAAACAGGTCAGTCCTGAAAATTATGTCCATGAAGTTATTCCTGCATCTCTCCTGCTATCTTTGGTCTATGCCTTTCTTGAAGTGCAGTGCCAAAATGAGTAGGACTGCAGCCTTACCAACACTCATGTGGAAGAATTACCTTTACTTGTGTCACAGCTATCACTCATTTATACACATAGCCAAGAAGAACGTATGTTTGATTTTCCATTATTCTAATATGCATCCATAATTTACCATTAGAAAATTACTTCTCCCTGTCCCAAGATACCTTACAGGGGTAAGTAAATAAAAATTTAAAAATAAAGATGACGGGGAGACAGAGAACCAGATCAAATATTGCTTTTCTTTTCAATAAATTTATGATCCATTGCAGACCCACTCATGCATTATGAATGCCCAGATAACAAAAAGCTTTTATTCTGCAAATTAATACAGAATAAATGGGATTAAGGCAGGTTGGTGTACTTAACTGCTGTTCACACCTCTCACCTTTTTTAAAAAGCAAAGACTTAAAAGATAACTGAGAAATTGAATGGAGGTTAGTAGATTTTTAACTGTTATTGTTCAACTCTAGTCCTGGGGAAGGGACATCTGCCAGAAATTCACTAATTCAAAGGACAGCCTTGTAGAAATTGCTTGGCTTCCACTTTACATGAGGGATCCTGTACACAAGCATAACTCTGAAATTGCAAAGACAACACTATCATTTGCATCAATCACAAATATCCCTCTTTTCCTATAAATAAAAGACAGATCAATGTATGCTTTGAAATCAGCCTTGCATCTTGCCTGTTGCTGAACCTTTACCTTGAGAAAATGATTCTACAAAAATAAGATAACTTCTGTTTCATCACCATACATGCAGAAGGGAAGAATCATCTGTCTTTCGTTATTATGGACAACAGGACTCAGTGCAGACTCCTAAGTATTTAAAGTGGGCTGTTATCTTTCAGGCACAATAAAAATATTTAGGACTTTTTGTTTCATTCTGCTTTCCTTGACACATTATAAAGATTAATGGATACTGTTGCTTACATACCTTATCTCTGAGGAAGTATGACCTTCAAGACAGTTACAAAATGGAAGTCAAGAACTCTTCCACCTTCATTAGTTTGTATTAAAGCTAATCTGTTGTGGTTTTGGTTGGTGTTTTGTTTTTTGGGGGGTTTTGTTTTTTGGGGTTTTTTTTGGGTTTTTTTTGTTTTTTTGTTTTTTTTTTAAAGAAAATTATGGTTCACTATCTCAATACAGCTGTTAAGGGGTTTTATTTCAATTACATTTTAACATGGAGTTGTTCTTTCATATAAGCAAATAAATAGAGCACATTCCTCATTGCTCAGAGCACATGGAGACATTTCACATTTCCTGAGTGAGGCCACAGCTGGTGCATCACTCACCAGCCATCACAGGCAGCAATGTTGTAGTGAATTGGCAATAAATTATTCACCAAGCACTGTGTAAAAGAAAGTTTAGATATCTTTCTGGAAAACGCTATTAACTTAATACCTAAGGAATCAGGCATATGGAGTCAAACCTGCTGAACTGTATACAGATCCAACAGATGTATCTAGAATACAACTATTGCATTTCAACAAGCAAATCCCTGAGGTATTCTAAAATCCGAAGTAGGTGTTTCAGAGCCTGGTCTTTGTAGGAAAGTAGCTACAAATACATACACAGAGATACATTAACAACATGAGCAATTGCCCAATACTAAAACTAGTCTCAAATTTGTATTCTTTGTCCTTATTGCAAATTACAAACTCTATTCAAACTGGTTAAAGTGAGATCCTCTGATTTTATATAAAGATAAAAATTACTCCACTCCTTTTACTACTGTAATACTAAAGCACTGTGAAATAGATTTCCCCCCCTTCTCTGCAGTATCAGAAAAAAAAAATCTAAACTTTCAACTACATATCAATATCACAGGTCAACTTTGAAAATCTAAACTAAAATTGTACTGATCTCCCAAAAGTAGTCAACTGTTAAAGTAGCTTTAAAATATTTTTTAAAATCTGCGAACATATTCACAAGTATATCTTGCCTGCAGTTGCTACAACAATAACCACATAATAGTGGTTATTGCACATAATATCTCAAGTAATATTGCATTTCAAAGTATAAATTGAACAACACATTTTCTACTTGCAATAGGCTATTTTAATTTCTCTACACAATTTTTCCTCATCTATCATTCCTTCATTTCACAGAGCATAAAGCCAAAGAGAGGTATCACATCACCTCATCTCAATAGTCCTCCATTCCTCTCATTCTCCTTTCATAAACAGGGGATATAAGGGCATCTCTCAGCCCAAATTTCAAATAAAACAAGAGGAGAGGCCAGAAGGCAGCTTTGTACAGCTGATTTCATCTGAGAGGGAATGTCTATTCAGTTTGTTGTTCCTTAGCTACCTGAACAACAGTGAGGAATTGCAGGAGATTAACAAGGCCTTGGTTGCTTTCTTTTACCAAAGTTTTGAATAGGCATTTTGTAACTTCTATTTTCTCTTTGAAACAGATTCCTTTTTTTTATACAGAGTGAAAGACAGAAAACAGAGCTCATTGCCACCGTGCACAGCTAGCTCTGGCTGAGAGCATCACTATGACTTTGCCCTGGCTTCGGCAGGGCAGAAATAATACTGCTTGTTAACACAAGTGAGATTCATTGCTTTAACCAAAGAAGCAACATCCCCTACTCATAAATCCACAGGTAATCTTACATTGTTATAGCTGCAGTGCCTGTGCTTCTGTTTCGTCACCTACAAAAACAGTTTTTACTACAGTCTATTCTGGGTGAAGGTCAAGTAAGAGATGGGATTGAAAACTTAAGTCTTTTAAACGGAAAGCGCACATCATGCAAATTCCTTTAATACAGGTTTTTCTGCCTGTAGTATAAACCTTGACCTAGAAAACCCCTGTATCTTTGGCTTTCCAGGTTTTGAAGTAATTCTCTCTATATGCAAGAATTTACCAAAGACCCTTCTGACCTCAGTTACACAGGTGTTTGTTTCAATAAATGGAGGGACTTCTGTTACAGTGTATTTTACACTAGGGCTTGCACTCTGATCACCAGACTTAGTTTATTAAAGAATCAAAGAATAACTTGTAAGACAAAGCCTTTATCTACTGCAGCTCTATTGTTCAGCTTTCTAATTTACAGATTACAGTGGTAGAAAAGGTAATTTTTTCAAGCACAAAGGTGTTAAATTGTCTGGAAAAAAAAATTAACCATTCTACAGAGAAAGGCAAATAAGAGGCTGCTTGTCTTCTGAAATGGTACCTGCTTTTGAAATACTCACAGAGGAACATCAAGTGAACCAATATAACCAGTAAATCTATCTGAAAGAGTGAGGGCAGCCAGGGTTATAATTATTACCCCTGGTGCATTGCTAATATATGAAAAGTAGCAACAAAAAAAAATTTTGATTGATTGCTGTGAAATTCTGGCAGCTGTAGCTTTTGAAGCATGAAATACATTAGCATTGTATCTTAATGTCTTCGATAATTGTTCAGAGTTGATGCTTGTCTTCTGAACAAGGCATATTATTTATTCACAAAGAAGTCACTGGCTGTAAAAATTAATCATGTAGAAATAAGTTGACCTCTTTTTTCTACAAAACAACATTTATTTGAAGGACAAAAGAAAAAGTAGCTTACACCATTAGTAATTGATACAGGTCTAATTTCATGTGCATTGTCCAAATACCTTTGCCCTTTACAGGTAACAAGCTCCTGGGTGAATTTATTGCATCATTACACAGCAACTATAGGAATACTTGACAAAAAAACCCTACAGTGAAATATCAGCTCTGCCTAAAAGAACATTTTTTGAAATAGAATGCCTGGTTTGCAAGAATAATGAAAAAAGTTTCTTCAGATCACATAATAAAAAGTCTTCATATTTATGTGTACCGTAAAGGTTCTCAAATGCCACAGCTTTAAGAGTGTGCTTATACGTGTATGTCTTGGTATTTTTTGCTTTCCCACATCTATCTCTATGTGTAACTGATCACTGAAGAAAGCAAAACAAGTTATTTTATCCTTCTCCAATGATTTAATTTTTGTTTCTTCCTCATGACAGAGAAGATGTCAGATGCAAGGTGCCTATTAGAAGCAGTATTAGAAGGACTTAGATATTCAGAGCTGAACTGACTGTTTTAAAAAAATTCTGCAAGTATCTCAAAAAAAAGAAAAAAACTTTAAGGAAAGCACAACAGAGCCAGGAAAATAGCAAGAGTGGGTACTGAAGTCATTTTTATACTCTAAAAGATGTCAACAAATAGCAGTAATTACAGTTCCTGAAACTCAATGGGGTTAATTGCAGTGGTATTACTTTCCAATCAGCACAAACACACTCAGTTACAAAGAATTTTTTTAGCTTGACGAGGACCCCTGCTTTTTCTTCTACTAAGGTGTGCAATACAAATAAGTACGAGATTAATGTAACATAACTTGAAATACAAATTAATACAAATTCAACACCAGCACAAAACTAGCAAAACCTCTGTCAAGTTGCAGGCCTTATTGGCATTTACACACTTAAAGCGCCCCTCTACCCTTGTGTTATTACTGACTAATATTTGTATCACACCATAGTTAATCCAGACTCTTCCACAGCCATTGCTTCTGATCTCTTCCCTCCCAAAATACAGAACTATTTGAACCTGAAATCAATGGTGCTTTTAACTGCCTAGCTCAGGTAACACCTCCAGTTTGCACTGCTAGACAGTTCTATCTGTAAGAAGGTAACACATTCACAGACCCTCACTATTTGCACATTATTCTTATACCGCTGCTAGGAGGATGGACAAGTTCTACCCCAATTTATGGTGAGAAAATCTGTGTGGTTCAGCTTTTTCCAGAAGAAAATCAAAACAAGAAGCCTATGCAAAGCATTCACATAAATCCCAGCCCGGCAGAAAAAGGCAAAACTGGTGATAACACTGGTAAAAAGAGCAGAGCTTTACAGTGTGCTTACTGATACAGAGACCCAGAGATCCAGAAAATTATCATCACAGCAAAGACGTATCCATGAGGGTATAAAAAAACCCCATAAACTCTTCGCTGAAGTGACAAGGCAGAGGCTCCAGGTACAACATAAGTAAAAAAACCTAACTCTACAAGCTCACGTTTAAGAGCTCTTAAGGGACAAAGCCAAAGCCATCTCAATTCTCTCCGCTGTTCCTGTTCTGCAATCAGTGAAGATTTATTTCTGCTGATGTGGTCTATCATGCTGGCATAATAAAGTACAACAGCATTCAGATGTATATGGCTGAGTTCACATACATCTAACTCAGCACCTGTTTACAGCGGTGCTGAGTAAGAAAGACACTGGTGTGGCATCCAGAGTATGATTCAAATTCATGAATTCATATTTATATATTTTAACCTTGCTGGCACATCCTGAATCTCGTTTAAAACATAAGAGGTTAGACAGTGGGGCTAGACAGACACATGCAAAAGAGACAGGAAAATCTTAAGGCAAAATAGGCTTATTTCAGAAGAAGAAACATGCATTTTTGCTTGTAGCACAGATGCAGTTTAGCTGATATTAAAACAGCACTTTTTTCTGTTGCTTCTAAAATCCCCACACACATGCACGTCACCACTACTGTACTGGTATGGTATACTGGTTCTCTCTTCAGGAAACCTGAGTGTCTGGTGAGTGTCCAGGTAAATTGATGACTCATAGTTCTAGCGCTGTCAGTTTGGGGCAGTAAAAGGAAGAACTGCAAGGTTATTCCTTAAGACTGATCATCCTGGGGTGCACTCTGAAGGAGAAGCAAACAGACTGAAGTAAAACAAATCCTATAAATTCAATTACTAAAACTAAATTGCAAGCATGACCATAACAGCTACTAGCTTCACTATATTGTAATACATTGTCAGAGAAGAGTCAAGATAGTTAGTAATGTATCATGTTTTTCCTCCTAACTTGGCTAAGGCATTGCTCAGCCAGGATAGCTCCCTTGCAATAGGAAAACATGGTCATTAGAGCACGACATAAAAATCAAACAAAGCCACCCTGTAGCTGGTACTGGCATACTGTGAATCCTGGGACAGCACTTCCCCAAAATCATCAGGCTTTGAAAATATTTCAGTAGACTATGAGAATCCACACTGTAGATTTCACTGTTCTGTAGGACACAAAGCAGTAAATCTCAATAATCGCCACCTATGATCTAAACATAGGAAATCATATACTTTGTAGTAGGGTAATTGAGACCCATGTCAGTAACTTCCTGATGATACTAATGAGGATTTACAAGGTGTTTGTCCTCAGCACAATCCCAGCCAGAGATCCACAGGAAGTCAGGTCTGATATTTGCAACTATGTTCCTGCTCCTTCAGAAGTCAAAGGTTAAATCCTATACCTAAACCACAAAAAAAGGTTTTCCCTTCCACAGTCGAAAGTGAACTTAAACAAATTAAGCCAGCTGTTAAGAAGATAACTTGTAGTGAAAGATCTAAGCAAGACATCACAAAGAACTACTCATTTCTATCAGTATCCTTCCTTGTCCTCTGCTTAAAGGGCAGAGCTGGAAAAAGTGGCTTCACAACTGAGTCCCATCCTGCTCTGGTGCTTCCTGGGAGTGATGGCAGAACTCTCCAGGACTGGGAAGGTCTTGCAAGATTTAGGCAGATTTGAAGCTGCCCTTGGTGCCCTAACAATGCTGAAGAATAACGGTAAAGAATTTTAATTCACAACCTCTTGAACTATTCCAGTAAAAACAACAACAAAAATAAAAAAAAATAGGGCTCATGGGACTTCTCACATTAAAACTCTAATCTTTCTCTTAAAGTCATAGTCATAGTCCCATATTTCCCATAGTAAAAGACATCAAAAATAATTAACGGAGGATCACAAAGTTTATGACACTTTAAACCAGAATGACCAGAGAAGGCACTTAAAATTTAGGAAGCCAGTCCTCTCTAGGCACCAACTCCACTATTTTAATGTCAGCAGTAGACTCTCTAGACACAAACAGCTTAAGGCAAACATTATAATTAGCTTTTAATCAGAAGAGATTTTTGTTCTTCTAGGATATAGATGTGTAGTGTAGCACAAATACAAAGATCTTGTGTAGGGTGTCCTGCTGTTGTTTTGAGTGATTTTGGATTAAAAGTAGTAAAATAGTTTCCAGGAAAGGCTTGATGCTTATTTTGTTTGCTCTGATTTTACATCTCTGTAATGCCATAAGGCACAGATACAATCTGCAAATCATTCTACAAGGTGACCAAAGATCACAAGCTGTAATGTACATCAGTGTAACTAAGAGCTAAGTATATCTGCTAGTTCTTAATGGCCTATCAGGCTTATTCTAAGTCATATTAAAATGACAAAATAAAATAAACCAAAATAAAACAATTCTCCTGCCTCTGCTTGCACATTACAAGCAGATATTCCATAAAATATGTTTATCAGCATTGTGGATATTCCATAAAATATGTTTATCAGCATTGTGACCAGCCATAAAACGTTGTCAGTGCAGAATGTTTATGTACTGTAACACAGTAAAATTGTCCCCCTGCTAACTCTAAATCAGCTTCTGAACAGGTATTGGTGCTTCTTCTGCAGTCTAGCTCAAAGGGAAATGTCATTTGTGATGTCTGGAATAGCATTTTCGCTATGAAGCATGTCACAGTTGACTTGTGAGTTCCTATAAAAGTAAAAATTGCTGGATTTGGTATAAATGAATCTTAAAGACAGATTATGGTATTATTTAAATTTGGGTTTTAAAAGATGGCTAAATTCTAAGTCAACAAGTCAAAACCTGTAAATTTCATTTAATTAATACAGTATATAATCTACATACCACAGCCATAGTAATTCATGCTGTTATCTCATCAGATCTCGTAAACAATATAGTGCTGAGACTTGTCAGCATCAGTATGTCTTCACTACATAGTTTGGGTGACTGCAAACCACATCCAAACATCTGATTTAGCTTAGGCCAAATGCAAGTATTCCCCTAGCAAAGCATAATCCACATTACTATCTCTTCATCATTTCCTAACTCAATATTTAGGTGTCATGGTTTAATCCCAGCCAGCAACTAAGTACCACACAGCTGCACACTCATCCTCCCCTCTCACAGGTGGGATGGGGGAGAGAATCTGAAAGAACAAGTTAAACACAGCACTCCATAATGCCACATCAGCCAACAACAGATAAACATCTATTAGCAGATCTGAACACAAACTGACACCTCAGTTTGTACTGTACATCAAACCCTTCAGGTTTTTCATGAATTATTTTGAGGGAAAAAAAGAGTAATTTTTTTAATTGAATAATAACTTTCGACTTTATTTTGCAACAATTTGAAGTAGTAATTCTGAATAAATATCTTGCATATTTAATTGTTTCAGGACAGTAATGAAGCCTTGATGCATAAAATTATTTTGAAGCTCAGTTCCACTAAAATTGATTGAACTTAATCCTGGATTTTTAAAGGCATTTACAACAGAGAAATCACATTTAATAATTATAGGATCACAGTGTAATATATGCATTACTTTCTTTCCACAAAATAGTGTTCTCTGCTGTATCTGGTAACTGCTGCTGAAGACAGACTTACACTGGACAGCAACAGACCTATCGTGTTGCTTTTCTAGCCAATTTTAAAAAATAAAAATCTTTTTCTACAGAATACTATATAGTTAAAAAAATTTTAAAAATTCTAAGTTTCACTTAAGAATGCAAAGGATCACATCAAGTGTTCAGACTACACTCAAGAGATGATTGTTTAGGCAATAAGAATTATCTTTTGTAAATTTAGAACATATGAAGTTTGCCTTTTGCAGTCATCTAATGTTTTTCAGCATGAATTTCCAATCTTAACAGTCTTTCCTTTTCTTCTCCCTCCTCTCCTCCTTTTGAATGAGGAACAGTATCTTGCTACTCTGTCTTCTTCAGGTCTCTATAGTTAGAAGTTATTTTAAGCCATATATTCAAGTATTTTTAATATGATAAAGAAAGATTCTTTTTCTATAACAGTCACAGAAAGTTCACTAACATCAATAGAGAAAGTGTTATTCTGTGTCAACAGTATAAACAGCCAGGTATCTTTGATTTAAAGTGAAAGTTAATATTTCAGAATTAGTATCTTCCTTTGTGGCAATGAAGCTTGCCATTGACGATACAACCATTTATTTCTGTGTCTTAAAATGCAGTTCTGAATATTTTAAACCCAATCCTGCTAGTCAGTGTCCAGCTCGGTTAGGAGAATACATGAACCGCCTTCCTTAGCTAAGTTCACATACAATTAGTGCTTATTTATGCCTTCACTGGTTTCCTCTCAGAACTACGTTTGGAGACAATATAGCAAGATTTACCCAGCCTTTAATGAAGTGAGGTACAGCCAAGAAGTCCTACCACATCACTGAAAATAGCGCTGACACCACCACCAACTTTTGTACAGTTAAAATTAAATATTTAATAGAAACATTTTACATCAATATAAAACACGACATGAAAGTGTAAAAGGTTAAGTTAGCAATACAAATTCCTGCAACTTCCTGTTGATTTTTAAAGACTTCATAGCAATAGGATAGGATTTTTGTTTAATCAAAAAGTATAGTAAGTTACAATATATTCCATTTTGACATTTCAAACACAAAAAGAAATTGCAGCCATAATTAAAATACTTTAAAAATTAAAAAGTCAGAATCAGAGGTATCATCGTTCTCTTCCCCTAAGTCTTTTTTATATACATATAAACAAACACAGCAGGACGCCATGCATGACACAGTTACACAAGACACATCTGTTTCTAAAGAAGAGGACAAGTTCTGATCCAAAGCCACATGAACTAGAAGTAACAAATAGGAGAAGTAGGTTTAGGAAAACTAGTTTTTAAATGGAAGCTAAACTAAGGAAAAAGCTCTGGGTTTTCCAAGTCCTTCAGTACTTTAGGTAAGAGCAGATACATAGTCTTTACTAGCCCTATTACAGATTTGAGGCCCAGTCCTCAGTACAGATACTGGTTTATACAAGGTGAATCTCCAAGCAGGGGCTGAAGAGAACTGAAAACAGTTAAAAGAGAAAGAAAAGAAAAATAACAACAAAACCAAGCCCCTCCATTCAGGCTACAGATACCAAAGACATGCATTTTAAAGCAACTACAATTACTTCCCCCTCCGCCCCCCAACTTTTCTTTGACAGGTAGAGTGAAAAAGCTATCTCCTAGTTGAACAAAGCTTTCTACTCTGCTTTAAACAAATTGATTCATTTCCTTTTCAGTCTCACAAAATATATCAGAAGGCACCACCTGAGTGCTGCTTACTAAACTAAGAGCAATAATTTCCCACCTTTTTAGTGGGGAAATAGCATTTCCATGACCCAAGAACTTGTGCAGGGCAATGACCATGAGGGTTCAAAATCCCTCTTGAAGGGAGGCTCCAGCATGGAGTCCTGAAGCTACATTTCCCACCAAGAGCCTCAGCCACCTGGCTTGTGGCTGCTTTGTGGGACAAAGGTGACTGCTAAAGCCATCCTGTTATGGAGAGGCACAAGAGAAAGTCGGGCAGGTACACTGTCAGGCTGCGGAGTGTTCCCTATGCCTTTTCTTCCTCTCCTAATTAAAATTTTATGTGACCTTTTCATAGCAAAGACCATCCACTACACCTACGTGGTCAGAAACAACTAACTCTTATTTCAAGCCATGATCTTCTCCTGAAAGACTGAAGGTGAGCACTCCCAGTTCTACAACACTATTTTAACCAGCAAGATCTCATGGAAAGTAAGGAATTCAACTGATTTTAGGATTCTTCAGATTTGTAAAATGCTGAGTTACAGAATAGACATAATACATCAACAAACACATGATGATCATTGCTTGGTTTTGGTTTTTTTTTTGTTTTTCTGTAAAAAAAAAACCATAAAAAACCAAACCTAAACTATTACCTGAAGTGCCAAGTCTGGTTCCAAAATGCCTTACGCTTGTTCTAGACCACAATAAAACATCCAGACACAAGCTGACCTAGAATCACCCTTCTCCCACATCCACAGCCAGCAATGAACCTATAACATTTCAGGAGTAACCAAGTCATCAATAATATGTTAAGAGAGATTTTAAGATAGCTTGCTTAATAAATAAAGTTCATGCTGAGGAATGAGAATTGGCACCTAATTCATCCAAGGCCCTAGAAAGACCTGGCAGCATGCTCTAAGCCTTTGCTCCATTTCAACAGCATATTCAGAAAGAATACTAAGCATTTGTTATGGAAAGCAAAAAAGTTAGCTCTCCCAAAATTTCTTATGAGGTATATCGTAAGTCAGTTGCATTTATTTAACTACCGCATTTTCAGGAACATTGAGCTTGTGATCTCCAAGATTGATAGCAATATGCATACAAAATACAAAGAAAGGAAATTAACTGCATTGTCTCTGAAGAATTGCTGGTTTTACTAGACAATTAAGTAGTTCTGCATTTTTCCTTATGATTAGCTGTATACAAAAGTAAGATCTTTATTATGGTCTTTTTCCATCAAGACTTCTGCAATAGATAATAGAAGAAAAAACGTCAGAGCCGAGCAATCTATGGAAATGAAGGTACATACAATGCTACACAGCACTGTGACATGCCTTGTGTATTCTATGAAGAACATTAAAATATTATATTATTCTGATATTACTTTTAATTTCTCCACACAGTACTCTAAGCAAGCTCCATACTTCACATACACATCTCCATCTTTACGTATTGCTTACAGTAAACTTACTGTTTGTTAAAAAGTATAACTGCATTAAAGTCTTTTAAAACATAACTTCTGACAAAGATGTTTGAATCATTTTCCCACTCATTCTGCATAAATCTACAATTGGAATGAATTCAGTGTGCTGAAGGACAGCTTGTAGATTTGCCCATAACTAAGACAGCCTGACACATCCTCTATATTTTATCAGATATTTTAATGCATATTTGGCCATTTTGCAGATCTACACTAATTGCAGTTTCCCTTAAATTTAAAAAAAAATTTCTTTATTTGAAGAGCTTCAATACATAAAATGCTGTGGGACTTGATATCCATTATACTTGGATCTTCTTTGAAGATAACAAAAATGTTCTCTGTAGCAGACGTGCATTTGCCTGTGGTGGGTCAGGCTTGCTTTCTAACAATGGTTTGGGAATGATGACTCGCCCTCTGGTCTTCTGCACGAAGAGCCAGGCCCTTCTGCAGAGTAAGTGCAAAGGAAGAAACTGCTCAGTGAAAGACTTAGGTGTGTGCTGAAATTAGGAACTTCAGGAAAAGCAGCCTTGGAGTGATACAAGAAAACAGAGTCCTAGGACTTGCCTAGTAAAGCAAGTGGCCTGGGCTGGGGTTGATAAAAAACAAGCTTAGCACATGTCAGTGGAATAGGGCACAAAGGCCCATGCCTAAAAGATGAGGCAGAAATAGCTCTCACTACAACACACTCCCCTCCACCCCAGCCTAGTTCAGAGCCTGTTTTCCACTTTCTCCATGAGAAATTTCCTGAGAATCCAGAATTCACTTAAATCAAACCTTCCAGAAATTAACATTTCTAGCATATCTTATAAGTAACTTGAAAACTAAAGGGAAGAGTTGATAGGGAGAAGAGGTGCAAGTGCAGATGAGGTCAATAAAACAAACTTGGAACATAAATTACTCTATAAAAGACTATTATAGCTATTCTTTAAACAGTATACATAGTATAGTGGTTCTATGAAAAGCTTAAATCTTTGCATCTTTCCTGTTCCAAAGAACCTCATTTCCAGATTTCAGCAATTCATGTTGTTGAAGGTTAGTTCTTTTCGAAAAGATTTTGCTGCAAATTGCAGCTCACGCAGTACAATAGGGAATAAGCATTGTTATTGAATAGTTTCTTGCTTCAGGGAAGACACTTGAAATTCTTAGGTTTTCAAGCATTACTTAAATTGGTGATAAAAAGACATTTTAATTGTACCCACACTGGAGCATAAGATTTTAGAATCTCTAAATGTAAGCATTGAGGTAGCTGGAGGTATGCATTATTTAACCACAACAATAGCTCTCATTAAAACTTAACACCATTTTTCAGCTTTCTCAAAACATCTGATTCTCACAGTATCTGTTTTTGTAATTATAATAAACCAAATTTCTCTAGTGATGCTCCTTTAGTTGCAAAAACAACAGGTTTGTAGGATTTCTTCATAGCTTTGATAAACTACGCTTTATTGCAATAGAAATAATTAGTAGATTTTTTTGTTATTTCAAATCTATTGCTTTAAAAGTTAATGCCATGACACTGGACTTGGGTGCCATAATGCGATCATTTGAAACAAAAGCCTGGCAGGTATATTTTTTGAAAGATTCAATAACAACAACTTATTTCTCCTAATTTAAGGCATGATGTGAAATTAATACATGACAAGTCCCAAATGTGGTTTGAAAACTGTACACATACCAAGGATATAGGAGCAGAGGTACTGGAATATTTACAGCAGTTTTTGAATACTTGATAGCAAGACTATTTGAAAGCTATTAAATACTTAAGGAAGAGGCATACAATATTATAGGTATTGGTACCAGTTCTTCAGATTAGGAGGTTTGTCAGCTTGCCAAAAATTTAAAGACAAAATACAATACTGGTCTTGTGAGTAATGACAATAGCTATGTGTCTCATGTAGAAGATTCCAGAAAATACAGGCAGGCTTGCTTCCCCTCACCCAAACTAGATTTACAGCAAGTTTCATCTGCCAGTCTATCTCGTATGATGTCAACGGGCTTTGGAGAGCTCACTGGCGTGGGCTGGCTAGCTGGAATAGGAACTTGAACCAAAATTAATTACAAATATTTGAACTGAAAAGACAAAGATTCACTTCTTTCATACCAACAAATACCACCCAAGACCTATCATAATAAGCAAGTATAAAAGGCATGTCTTCATTCTAGATGAGATCACTATAAAACATAAATATACTTTCAAACATTTTTGTGATTGCTTATTCTGATATGTGATAGCGTATATCTGAGAAATGCTCGAGATTGAAACAGCCACTGTCCTCAGATTTTTGACAGCTGTCAAAAAATGACATACGTTAATATTTTACAATATTATCAGCTATCACTATTTTCCTCTTGGTTCTTAAATTAGAAGTTTGGATATTATCCTTAAATAGAAATCCTGGACATTCACTAGCATAAAAAAATTACATGATTTTGCAAGTCATTACCACCAAAGGAGAGTTGAAATGGCTAGTCTTAAACAGATATTTGGGAACAATTCTTCAAGGATACTTTCCACTGGGAAACATTCTTTCCCTGTGAAGATTTAAAAGCATACTTATACGAAATCTCAATGAGAAAAAACAAACTGTACCACTTATCAGTTGAGTCAATGCCACAATTCCACCTTAAAGTCGGAATCATAGGTGACAGTCTACACTGGACAAACTGGCTTTGTCACCAATTTTAAGCTCAACAGTAAAAGCCACAGGGCCCTTTCAAAGTCAGTGACTGTTTAACGTGAAACTAAATGCATACGGCTTCACACTTTTTAAAAATTATACTTTATCTATTTCTCAGCAAAGACTGACTTCAACTCTGTGTATGGCATGTGCCTGGAACGAGCTAGTCAGGGTCTCAGCACACACGAGTATATTAAATGTCACTGGAAGGTAGCTTTTAACTGTCAAATCTGGATAATGGTCTGTTTCTTTTGCTAAAAATAAAAACCTAGATGTAGCATTTGTGCTAGGGAATTAATGGGATAAGTGTGTTAAATGCTGATTCTCAACCACACAGTTCCTATTAATATTACATGTCCCCTGTTTCAATCAAGGTAACATTAAAAACCATACCAATGAGATTTTGCCAGGAAGAAACCAACAAGACAAACAAAAAACAAAACCCCCTCAAAACTATAACGATTTTTTATTTTATAGATCAGGTTTGCTGTATTACTTTCCTGATGCTGAATAACAACTACTGTGAAACCAGGAGTGTGTACATCCTTCTGGGAGAAGACAGTAGAAAGCAAGTTACAAGTCAAAACGAAGCCAAGGGTAAATGATCAATGAAAAAAAAATTGTTGGCTCAGAATTTCTTTATTTATGACAAAGCTGTCATTTCAGACAACTCTGACAAGTGGGAAAAAAAAAAAAAAACCCAGTCCTCATCTGTCCTCCATGGCAAGCTAGAATCCTAAATCACTTCTGTCTCCAGATAGGATTCCTTTCAAGAAAAATGACAAGAAATCTTAAGTTTTACATTTAGAGATCATCATCACAAGTACATGCCAGTTCACCACCTAAGTTTTCGTTTCAGTGCTTACAACTGTTTTTGTACTTTTTATTAGTATATACCACCTCACATAACCATCATTTTTCCATCTAGCTTCAGACCTTCAATCAATTCTATTTGGCTAATTACCTTTTTTTTTTCTGTCAACAGAAGATGAAAGGATACTTAATTTAAGAAGGGCCAATAAATGGGGTGATGGCAACATATACAGTCACACAGATCAAGTAGCTGAAAGATTTCAGAAGATCGATCCATTCCAAAACCAATTTTCCCCATTTGTCTACACTGTTCCTGCTTTTGTGTCCCTCACAGTATGTCCTATCCTTATGTATTTAAATTGCCTTCTTATGTGTATCTTAAGACCTTCCACACATTTCAGTCTTTTGCAGTAATTCTTAAATGTTTGTATAAGTCTATTCCTTAAACAAAAAAGAAGGGGTGAATCCATCACAGTTCTCACCATCACATACTTCAGGAAGCTGTCTTTGCAGATAGCAGAAAGCAGTTCTACTTACTCGAAGTTTACAAACTTCAAGGCAAACACCGTAGCATGCTTTCTAGGGGAATTGCTGCTTATGCCCAAAACTGTACTGTGCTGAAGACTTAAACCATTGAACCCCCTCATGCAATAAATAGGTCTTTAAAACTGGAGTTAAGTTGATCAATTAATAGAGCAATTTCTGCTGGGTGAACATGATACAGGTTCTTTATCACAAGCTTATAATACAAACCCAGAACTTAACATTTTTATGAGATATTTCATTAGTTACTTTAAATATTGCATCTTATTAATGCCATTAAGCTGGGTTTTATAAATTGTTTTTAAATTAAAACCACACACTAAGTGTTTGGAGATTCCTAGAGAACAAAAAGGATTTGTTGTGCAATCCTTACTTGTAGCTTTTGCTGATTTCACCTCTTCTTATAAAACACGTACTCAAGTGCTGGAGAACAGCTTACCAGCCTTCTCAGCAGAGACTTCAGTTTTCCTTATATGACCCCTGCAAAGATTATATCCTTCACTCCTGATAAATACACATCAGCAGCAGTTTCTCTCCCATATTGTCCTTTGTGCTACATTTTTCTCTTATTAACTTTGCTAAATTCACACTTAACCAGAAATCCTGTTTAAATAGAGAATCAAACCTACAGCTGATTCAATGGAATAATAAACCCTCTATTTCCCCCCTTTCATCCTACAGGTTGTTCATTACAATTATTTTTTAATTGTTCCCTTTTTGCAACTGTCTATTCTTTTTTGTCATGGTAGGAAATCAGATGTCCAATATCTCTAGAATTTTTTTATTACGGTCTGAGTAATAAAGCACCCAGTTCGGCAAGAAATTCTCTTGGCTCTTTGGAGAGGTTTAGGCTGCTAAGTACCTCAGCTTTCTTGTTCTACCAGACCACATAAGCTGATATCATAGGAAGGCTGGACCAAGACTGACCACATATCTAAAATATTTAGTTGGATTTAGCCAATCGCAATCCAGATCAGAAATGCTTCAAAACATTCACGCAATGCAACAAAAAATTCTATCACCTATTTTGTCCCTGTACAGCCTAGGTGAACTGATCCTGACTGTGAAAAAGGATAGCTGTAAGGAGACATGTGATAGGAAACACATCTACATGGCTATCATCCTGTTCCAGTGCCCCTGGACTTAATCTTCAACGATCACAAACCAGCAGACTCATGTCTATATTGGATGGAAGTCCCCTGTCAGTATCTTGTAGGGAAAAACTTGAGTTTTGTTGAAGGCAAAATATATTAAAGTGTTTGATAAAAGAATTTGAAATATATAGCTGACTGAACTTGTTCAAGTGAAAGTAGTTTAATCACACTTACATTTCTTTGGGTTTTTTTCAACAGCATTTGAAACTGACCATACATGTTTTAATCCTTGCAAATTGAGTTCCATCAATTCCTTCATCCTTGCTTTTGATTGGTAAATAAGGTTCCGTCTAGGCTATAGAAGTAGATGAGGAGGGCACAGTAGGAGGGAATGCTTCCAGCACTCAATTGCCTCAAAATGTACTCTGCAGTCTGAACACTCCAGACTCAAGCAGTTAAGAAACTGGCAAAGGTAATACTCATAATTTCCTTCTACTATGCTTTCTATTTCTATTCTGGGCTTCATCTCCAAATCACAAATTATTTCTATTTCTTTTCTTTTTCATTTTACAGTCAAACCTGCTATTTGGATTTAAATATTCAACTTTCCCAAGGTATCTTGGTAAATATTATACGCCATGTCATGATACTCAACTTTAAAAGCCCTTACAACCTGGTCATTAAGTATATTAACAGATACAAACCTATGATAAAAAGAAACCACTATCTGCACTATGCTGGTTAAAGAGGCAAAGGTGTACTTTTCCATAACTCTGCTCGCTGAGGCTAAATCTACACTGTCTAAAGCTTAGAAAATACTGTAGTCACATCAGGTGGGATGACAGAAATAATAAGATGCACTGACAGATTGTCTGGTCAGTAGATGTGATAACAGAAGACGTGTAGTAAGTTTCATATTTTGGACTCTCTCCCTCCTGTCCCCAGGATCAGTCAGCCACCTCACCAAGGGAACTGAAATGAAATAGGTTAAGTGGACAATTTGGGTTATTACTATATTAAGTCATTATCTCAAATTCATATCTCCTCTTTACAGTAAAATCTCTGCTAGAATAGCTGAACTGAAATCTGTTCTCTCAAGTCTTTAAAAAGCTGAAGTACTGCACTCACACACATCCCCCAGGTCTAAACCAGAGGAAACACTTTCAAAACTGCAGCCAGCACAAGGAATCACAGAGAAGTTTCTTCTGAACCAGAAGCATCACAGTGAGAGTCATATGAGGAGCCATTAGAGTTGCGATAGAGCATCAACTGACTTCGATATCTCAATAGGCTGGGTACTGCCTATTTCCCTGCATCAAAGCCTCTGGCTCCAAATGGATTTTGTAAATTAAAGATTTCCTAATCTTTTGATACTTTTATCTACCTTGTGTGTTGATGCAAGTGAACAAACTCTTAAAATTTGCCTAATTTGCTATGTGTGAATGAAATTGCAATATACTACATTTTAAAATACCAATGTCTTTTATTTTTTTCAAATTATTTATATGAAAAACACTAAATCACTTAGAAGTTAAGTCAGGACTCGGTCTGTCCCCATCCATAGAAGTCTTTCTCCAGCAGCAGTTACTAAAATCCTCAGGACTCTCTATGCAGAGCTATCAGAAAGCTAGTTTCACCTGTACAGGCATGAAACACACCGCTACCTTGTCCACAAGGGCCATCACAGGACCAAGGAGTGCCACTCCACAAAGGAGAGACTGTCCCTCTTCTAGCCATTGCTACCAGTAACACACACCTATGTCTTAGCAACATCACTAGCCAGCATTGTGAAGAGGGAAGTATTCCAGCACTCTGCTGCCCAAGATGCTCTTCCAAGTATTCTCCAGGGGCAGGGGGGAGAAATTAATTGTCCAAGCCCCACACAGAGGCTGCAAAATGAAGACTGCACAAGTCTGTATGAAGGCTACCTAGAGATTAATGAAGAACTATTTCCTCATGCAAACCAACAGATTAAAATCAAGGATTGTGTTTGGGTCTTTCCCCCATTTACTGGAAAATTGAACAGATGATAAATTTGTTTGTACCAAATTATTATCAGCTGTTGAAAACTATTATTTGTGTTGTTTTGGTTTTTTTTTTAAAGAAAAGCTTAAATCTATATTAAGATTTAAATGAATATGCAGTGTTCCACATTCAAGTGAAGAAAATTATTTTCTACAGCAAGTATAGAGATCAATTAAAATCCTTTACTTCAGATATAATTAACAAGCCTCACAAGCATAAAGTGATTTAATTTCCTGTAACAAACCAAATGCTTCTTTCTGTCAGTAAAGGACTATTCTCTTTCAGGACTGCAGGTTAATAATTCATCACTGTTATACATTCAAACAGCTGGGACTTTTTTTTATAAAAACAGCATTAATTTACATCCAGCATGTAGAATCTTTAAAGGAATAGTATTTTATTTAAAGGTGGGGTTTTTTCATTGTACAGTTTCCTAATTAGAGTAAAATTGTTACATTACCAAACTAATCCTTACACTGGGTGAAAAAGTACCTAAAATACAGTTGCATAAAATAAAAATAAATAAAACCAAGACCTACCATTTCAAGAAATAACTGCAAAACAGTTTTATGACAGCAGCTCATGCTTACTAACATTTGAATTAACCTTGATAAACTTTTTTTCACACGAGGCTCAGTTACTCTGGTAAACAACATGAACATGCTAGGGTTTCTCTCTAGCATGGGAGAACAGAAAATTAGAATTTAAACCTTGCACAATAAAATGATTCAGATTTAAGTCACTTACTACACCGCAGTGCAGAACAAGGCCGTAAAACCAAAGTTACTGTAGCTCAGTTACTGCCAGGGAGATGAACCTTTTTCTTCCTCCTGCCTTTTTTTTTCCTGCTCCCTTTAAGACTTCAAAGGGGAGAAATAAAATGGGGGGGTCACTACTCAAGTTCAATAAAGCTAAAAAACCAGTGAGAAAGAAGTCATTTGTTGTCTGAATAGGTATACTGAAGTCAATAGGAATTTATGGACCATAAATATTTTTACTTCATAGCTTGTCACATCAGCAGCAGCACTACTGGCCTCTATTTTGTATTTTTAAACTTTCACTTTGGAAAAAGCTTAGGAGACCTACCAAAATAGGTAACAAATAAGCAGAGCAATTCTACAACACATGACAAAAGAAATGTCAAAATGGTAATGTCTATGTTAACCTACTTGCGAAAAAAACCTCTCCCTTCAATTTTATAAGTGATATTCACAACAATAACACATGATGTAGAAACACTTTTCCATCCAGAATGTTTTGTAGTTTCTAGCAAGCACCCTTTGTTCTTATTAGGCACATTCATACACAGAATTAATTGCCTCGTGTTACCTTAGGTGTGCCCATACACATGGCAGAACCACACTGATATACATTTAAACTATGTGTTTCAAAGTCTGGGGGTTTGATGCTGCAAGGTGCTGAACAGACTGACTGTGACCCAAGGACATATATAGCTCTGAATGTATGCTTAGGCATAGTCAAGATTAAAGGAATTTCCTATGTAAACAGTTACAGCCACATTCCGATGCCTTGCTGGCATCATTAAGCACATTATAAAAGCAAGTACATAAAGGATAGAATCTTGTTTATGCAGAAGGAATGAAAATACCACAAGAGATATCCCTTTCACCCTGAGCAGTTAACAGAGACATTGGTAGCAAAAGTAGCCATATTTTTCGCCGTTACCTAGGATGTTTGCATTGTACATTTACATTCTACATCCAGTTCATACAATGTAACAATTAAAACAGCAGTTTATTTGTTCTAATCCCCACAACAGCTAATTTCAGAAAGGGCAAGTTTTACAACTCAAATGGAAAACGAAGTAAAAAAAAAGTTATTTGGAACAGAGGGAAAAGGGGTGAAGAAGGAAAGAATATAGCTTTAAAGGACACACTGAAAATGCCAGCCAATACCACACAACATTCTTGTTAAAGAAAGTTCATACTGAACGCAAAAACATGCCTATCTTTTGTTTGGTTCTTGAAAACTGCCACAACTCAAAAGTTATATTATATTGCATTATGAGAATTATGTGCTCTAAGAAACTACAGAAATATAGAGCGTGTTTTTAGTTAGTTAGAAAGTATTTTCAATACAAAATCTATAATGTGTTTCCTTTTAGATTCTGCTATATAACATCGTGCATTTACAGAAGTTTTGCAACAGGCTCACTGAACTTCCTACTCTAGAAACAAGCCTCAAAGCTTTGAATATCCCATCTTAAAGTAAAGTTCTCCTTTGCTTTGAAGACTATGCTACTCAATCTGTGCTTTGAAGAAAAAAAAAATGTAGAGAACACGTGGACATAGTCTTCCAGATAAAGTTTTCCTCTCCTAACAATATTACCCCCATGTCTTTGTCTGACGGTCCAGAAACAACCAACTCTCCCTTTATAGGGCTCCATCATAATGCAACCCTAGAAAGAACAATAGATTAACAAATCTGTTGTCAAAAATTATGAGTTGTTTGTTTCTAGTATCTCCCAGATAAAAAACACTTGTTAAATCATTGCAAGTGAAATTAGGCAGATTATTAGTGAAGCCTAATCATTCATTAGCATTTTAAATTCCTGCAAAGGAACAAAATACTTGAGTATCTGACTGCCTAAATATTAACAGCTAGTGCTTTTTGTTTGATGTGTACCTAGTCTGTATCAGAAGCTAAAGAACACTGGGTAAAACTTTATGCTTTTGAAAAAGTTCTTAGAGCTCACAATATTCCTCTTTTCTGATGTTTTTTATTATTCTTTCCTCCCATCCTTTTGATTATTTTCAACATCACATCTATCTTACTTGCATAAGAGAAAAAATTGTAACCCTGCACATAGCAAGATCTTTTTGCTTTCCTTTGACATAGCTCTCAGTATTTGCTATGAGTATGCTTCTTCCAATATACTTACCCAAAATTGTCAGATTCTGATAGCTGACTTTGTATTCTAGAGACTCCATACATTAGCTCAACATTACACTACAAAACCATACACAAAGGGACAGAGAGAGAACAGAATTATGGATGAAGGTATCAAATGTTTATTAATAAAATATTATGACTTGTTCTAATCTAACAGGAGGTAAATGAGATGCAGACAATCAAGACTGAACTGAACCTAAGACTAGATACTCGTCTAGATAAATGAGGAACTGCAGCACAAAGCAAGTGGTTAAGCACTCTCAGAGAGAAATTAAGTAAGAAAAACTGAGAACTAGACTGTTCTCTGTGCAACAGTTATGGACACTTTGGAAAAAGCTGAGATCATAAAAAGATCCCAAAAGACCTTCCCAGAACTTGAAATCTTTGCCAGATCATCTAAAAAATAGGTTTCAGTGACTTCAGCATCTGACATCTGTGGGCAAGCTATGCACTTATTTTATATTATTCTCCACTTTATACTGCTCACTGAGGGAGGGAAATCAGCATCACAGTCGTGGATTTAGCTGGTGAGGTACAAACCAATATGCTGTTACTGAGTCAATTACACACTATTCTTGTTGCTTTTACTGCAGGAGAGGGCATCCTCTAAGACAGAGGCAAAACACACATCTCGAACCATTACAGACCTCTGAGGTAGAAACTGAAAGACAGAGCCTTTTGCCCTGTGCATACTGTGCCACTAAGTTTTAGAGAAATGGTAAGTTACTGATCAGTCTCAAAATGTACTATAGAAGCTGATCAGTAAAGACTCCAACTTCTACAAATTGACTCAGATTTCTAAAACTCAAAGTGTGATGTGCAACAAAGGTTTAAAAAAACCTGTCATAAATGAAGCCTTCTTGCCTTCAGCTTCCTAACTTTTCAGACTTTTGGTTGCAGTTTTTGAGATAATTATGTTTAAAAAAAAAAAAAATCACAGCAACAGCATGAACTCATAACACTGCTAGCAGTCTCCTAAAGGTATGAAATGCGGCAAGAAAGGGTATAGACAATAATACAATATATCATCTTCCTGCCCTGTGAGCAGTCTTCATTTCAAGAGCATTTTCAAAGCACCAGTACCACAACACTAAGTACTAATAAGCTGGGCAGGCAGGCTCTCACCATGCTAATTAACTTACCTATGGAGTTCTAGCTACAGCCCACATGCACAATTCCAAAAGCTTTTCCCTTCCCTCCCACTCCTTTGTCTAATATATTTTCACTATAATCATACTCAGGAAGAAAATTATAAAGCCCAGCATAACAAATGTGTCTTGCTTCAGCTAAAACTACTAAAAAATAATAAAAAGCAAAATCGAGAGGTATGGATATAGAAGGGCTTTTGCCCTCATAGCAACAGAGAAATAAGTTAAACTGTTGAAGGTCCTTTGACAAGGAAAATACATGCTTTCTGTTTTTCTGAGTGAGAGTTACAAAGATTTCTACAGCTCATTTGCTGCAGAAGTCAAATCCAATTCATTATTTCCTACAAACATACCACTCTTTTTACTGCAGCCATACACGACAGTCACCTCCCTCTTGCCCATCTACAGAAGACTAATCACTCCAGGGTGCAGCTTGAGATAAATGGCTGTAACAAGGACTTTGCACAGCAAAAGCAATAAGAGTCATCCCTAAAGCGTCCACAACAAAGCCTGTTCTCAGATTTCCCTGTGGAAGCTCTTTAAATCAGGCTTGTCTACATGTTGTTCATAGTTCCTTTCCAGTCTCTGCTTCCCAATTGGCATGTGTTCAAGATGTATTGTACTGCTTTCTAAACTGCTTACCTCCCCACTTTATCATACAAGGATGTGAAAGTGGCTAACTTCCATAAACTGGAGAGGGGCATATCCTGGAAATGTATATTAATTTGCTAATTCAACTTCTGTGGCAGATCAAAAGGCATATGAGCAGCCTTTCAGCGCTCAGGTCCTATCTTTCCATTTTCTGAGTGTAAGAGGAACAACTTCACACATTCTCTAGCAAACAGAAATAGATACTCTAACTACAGCAAAATCTTTCATTAAAAACTGAAAATAAACATTAGAGGAAAAATTGAAAACCTAAGGCTGAAGAGCTGCTTTCCTTTCCCCTTTATTTTTGCTGCTTTCCTGCAACAAATTTCAGTCCATACAACTGCACAGATACAAATGGTCAGAATTCATCTCTACAGAGGAGAGAATTAAAAGAAAAAAAAGTGTAATCTCTTACCTCTGAGAAGCATTTCCTTTTGACTGCTCCGGGTTTCCTCCAGGTGAAGTTGCAACCAGCACTTCTTTGTTGATAGACAGCGACTACAGATCATGTGAATCAGCACGACCACATCTCAGATTTATAGCTTCACGAAGCCTCAACAGAGTAGCAGAACTACTACACAGCACCTGAAAAGTTAATTGAAAAATTACTCAATATTAATAACTTTCATTTTTTTTTTTATTGTTTAAGGGAAAATTACCAACAGTGAGATGCCACTAATTATTGCATAATCAACATTATTTAGTAAGACTAGTTCATTATTATCTTTTAAGTCTTGTGTGGAAGACAGTGAGGCTGAAGGCAAAAGGAGGCAGTTTCAGTCAACCTATAAATATGAACCCTCACACAGCAGTTCATGCAAAACAACTTGTCTTCCAGAATGCCAAGAGGCATTTCTCGTACTGCCTTTTATAACTGAAGTCCTGCAGATCATTCTACCGTGACTTGCAAAAGGGAAATAAAGAAAAAGGCTAGTGAAGAGACTTAAACACTTTATAAAAAATATGGACTCCATTATAGGACTTTAAATAGAGAGTGCAGAAATCAAAAGATGGTAACGGATAGTGTCTCCTACTCAAACAGAATTTTCTCCTAATACAGACTACAATTGCTTATAAGTAGTTTAATACCACAGATTTCCACTTATTAAACATAGCATTTAGTAAGAGAATACCATTAGCTAAAGTTCTGAAGATCAAAGTGTAGATCATTAGCATGAATCCATTTTGGTTGTGTTTGAAAAAGCATGAACTTGCATAAGTCATTAACAAAGGGCACCTTTACATCTCTTCCTTCAACTCTGTAGTATTACTTAGTTCTTTTCTAGATTTAAGAAGTATTGACTTCAGCTAAAGTCTCTGCTCATTAAGGATCTATCTTCAGCTCCCAGCTAAGCTGTCTCAGTTCCACTAGGGACCAAACACTCTGAAATTACACAAACGTTATGTTTTACTTAAATGGAAAAAATCTAAATAAAAAGGTATCTTTGGCTTTATGTGTGCACATTGTCTTTTTTTTTAATAGAGCTTTTGCCAGAGCAATTTTACATTCAAATTCTTATGACAGTAGAAGTAACTCAAATTAATGCAGACTGACCTGAAGATAAATTTGAAAACAAAGTTTTGAAGATGATTGTGGTTTTCCTGCTTATGATCACAAAATTAAAACTGGCCACAAAAAATCTCACAAATGCCAGAAGTTTATCATTTAATTGAGTAGCTGTACTTGAGCAGTATATACAAGTACCACAGACTTTAAGGTGGCAAAACATGGAAAACTCAAAGATAAAACTTGAATTTAGTCAGAAGGGATCAATTCTAAAAGAAAACATAACTGTTCTAAGATGTTGCTCTTTCCACTGCTACTTTAAGGAATCTCTGCATTTGTTTTTCTCAACAATAATTATTCATTAATGCAACATAACTAACAACAGAAATGGACATGAGATGAATTCTTTCCTCAGACTTAAAATTTCCCATTTCACCCATAGGTACTTTTTATTTAGAGTAAAGTTAGAGTCCTTATTTATGTTACTGTTCAAAGAACTGTTGTTGTATTTAGTCAATAACATTAGTATAACACTAACATAACATGTTCTTGTCAGACTTCCATGTTTTTAAAGCAAGAAGATATTTTTAAAAATACCATAACAATACCTAATCCAAAAAGGCAAATTAACTCAGTATTTTCTTCTCCATAACCAGTTTCAGTAGCAGAGCTATAGCATCTTTATGATTCCATAGACTTCAAAACCACTTTCAGAACATAGAAAAATACTATTATAAAAATAATTTGTCCTCAAGTTTAAATTTTACATCTAGAACATAATGGAATAGTTAAAATTTATCAAGTCAGCTCCACAAAGTTACTTTATACTGTTCAAGCAAGGAAAAAAGAGAGATAAGAGCATATTTTCATAGGATCGCATAAGACTATATGTACATATCCAACTTGACTCAGTCATAAAAGCTCACAAAAAGCCCCAAACACAAAACTACAAACAAAAATCACCTAGTCATGGCTTATTTATTCCACTTATCGGCTGCTCACTGAGAATGGATGACGTTGTGAAGGAGTCACATTACTTCTAGCATACAAGGCATCCATGCAGTCTGAAGGAGCATTACAGATTTAACCCATTTTGATCAAATCAAGTTTTCTGATGTCAAAACTATTCTTAGATTTATTTAAAAAATATTTTCCTGCCTAAACAGGCTTTAAATCAGTGTACTGGAAAGTAATCCTCCATCCCACAGGGATGCAATATAACTCAAAACGGAAAAAGCATGAGTCACGGTAATTCAACTTTAAGATTCTAAAATTCTTATCCAGACAAGCTTGTTTCCCCAAGAGAACAAGTGCCCTGAAATCCTGTCCATGAGGCACAATGGAGTCCTCCAACTACCAATGAATCTTCAGCATCAAGAAAGGGTGTTTATTATTAAAACAATAAGTTTTACACAAATTTAAGATACACGCAAATATACAATTTTGTATACATATAAGTTAGAGTTCTTTTTTCACTACTTTGTCAAACCAAACAGCATTTCCCCATTCACTTTTTTTTTCTTAAAGGGAAGAACATTTTAATAGATTCTAGCACAGTTGCACCCACAGAAGCAGTCATTCTAGCAGAAGTACAAAGCATGTCAGCAAGACACAATGGAAATCAAAGCAATAATGCACTTACTTTCACAGTGGAAGCCTTCATTTGAACAAGTGGTTGAGCAGGACTGACCACAACCCCCTTGGTTTGATTAGCTATGATCCTACTTCACTCCCACAGTCTCCTTTAATCACCTCAGGACATTTACAAAATTGGTGGTTGTGAAATTATGAATATTAGATTTCTGTTTAGAAGGAGTAAAAATTTTCAGAATGAACTCATACAGGTAGCTATAATTAGCTAGTAAAAATAACACCAGTGGCTTCTGCTATATTTAAGGGTTCATAAATAATTTGAAAAATAAAAACTGTAAGTATCTTATTAAATATAGGCATCTAAATCCAATTTAGGCACCTAGACAAGAAGCTTGATTTTAAAAGGCATCTGTTTACTACCTTTCACAGTACTTCTCACTTATTACTCGTTTACATACATTTCCTTATCTAACTTTAAGAATTATTTAATTCAGTGATTTACAGGGGCCATCCTTCTGTGCATTAAAGCTTCCATCATTATTAGCAAAATTAAAAGGGGATTGTAAATCACTGCTACTGCAACAGTATCAAAAATTCACAACTGAGGCAAAAAAAAAATATAGTTCTCCAAGATCACTGTATACTTAAAACCATCACTGCAAATGGAAATTATCAAAAGGTCAGACATAAAAAGCAGCAATTCATAAATACTAATTAGCGCCTTGCCAGTGATTGCATGATAATGTTTACTGATGCATAATTGAATAGCAAAAAAATTAAAAAACAGAGTGTGGGTAGATTTAATAATTCCTCCCACACTAATCACTTTCTGACTATTTCTAATAAGCACAATTATATATTCTCACTTTTTTTCTTTTCTTCCTTTGTGAATAACAAACTATCAGTCTGTCTTTCTAAAGCTAAAGGTGAGTGAGCATCATTAAAAATTATTTTTCCTATGTTATTTGTAACAATTCTAAGTAGTTTTAATAGCATGTTTTTGCTTCATTACTTTATGCTACTAGGATTCTTTGTTTTATAAAACAACAGTAATTTTCACTTATCCTATGAGAATTGGCTCAGCTTCCCTCAAACCTTCTTTGCAAATCACACACTTGCAATCCAGTGCATTTATTTATATGAGTTAGTCTACACACATGTCAATAGTCGTCACTCACTATCCCACAGCTGGGCTGTGGTTAAGAATAGCTCTTCTCTACTTGCACAGGTACGAGCAGACAAAATAAGCCTATGTTATTCCATACTTACAGGGCTAGTTATGTCAGGATATAATGATCTGGATTAAAGCACTGATTTGCTAGCAGCCACAGTGAGCTTGTACATCTCTTTAGTGTACAAGGGATAAACAAGATCAAAAGTACAAGAAGAGCTACCAGAAACGTGGCTGAATACAGTGCTTAAAATCACACATAGGTCTGGTGACCAGGTGTATTATGAGCACATCACAGGAACTATTAGCTGTAGGGGAAGTGTCAAACTTAAGTTCAATCAGATTTTTTTTTTTTAAGCATCAAACTATCTTTTCACAGTATTTTGTTAGTCCAATGTATTCTGCAGTCCAATGCTGGAACAGTGTCAGAAATATTACAATAGCTAGTACTGTTCTAGAAGTCCAGACCTTACAGTCATGTGTCTAATTGACATGAAATAAAATCTGTAAAAGTACAGGGCTGAGCCAAACCCTGTGCACCAATTGCACATTCCCCACCAAGGGCCAATCAGCAATCTTATGTTACTCCAGAACGGTTGGCACTCAAATTTTCTCCTCTTCGTTGCAGGAAGAGGAAGCACAAAACATAGGCATGACCCATTCAAGAGCAACTAAAAAGAGCCTGAGATACAAGATTTCCAAGATGTTCATTCACCATACCCATAACACCCTCCGCAGGCCTCTGGGAAGATGCTGCTAGTGGTTCTGCCTTGTCTCTCATCTCTCACAGTCAAGTTTTGGAATGAGTTAAGGAAAGGGACTGCAGAGCCCTCTAGCAGAACACACAGAGGTATAGAAACCCTTCAAAAACCACTTTGTTTCTTCTGGGTTTGGGTAAGGAAGATGTTGGCTGCAAGGGAAAACTGATATGCATAAGCCTCTCCCCCACAGTAAGATAATACATGTTCTAGTAGGCAGAAGCACATCAATCCAGTCATCCCCTGCAGACTTATTCTGGTGAACCTGGCTAAAATCCAACAGGGGGGGAAATTGTTGTGTAAAAAACCATGCTGTTATAATAAAATATCTCTCTCTTTACTTACAATACTTGAATATAGTAATGCTGCATTCCATATGTGCTATATAATTGGTAAAGTGAAATCAGTCTAGCTTGCATTGAAGAACAATTCAAAAATAGAGTTGTGTGGCTGGCAGGGGGGGAGGGGATTGGTTTTGTTTAGCTTTTTTTTTTTAATTATTATCGTGCATCCGCCCTCCAAAAATTTTATTCCATAGAGGGCACAATATTTTGCATAATATTTTTTTACCTTGCATTTCATCTTCATGACATGAGATGCTAATACACCATTAAAGTGACAGTTCCTTCCAATGATGTATTAGTTTAACAGTTCACATCAGACTGTCCTAGGAAATATGGCACTAAACAGATTAAACTCCTGTAAGGCATTCTGACCAAGAAGGACTGTCAAGATTGGCTCAACCACCAGACAGGACAGAATAGGATCTAGAAACAAGAGAGTGTTGCAGTTTGTAAATATTTGGAACAGATAGCTTATACATGGCAGTATAGGTACAGGGGATTGAAACTGCAGGTGCATATCTGAAGCAGCATCTTAATACAGAGTCAGATGTCTCACCTCTCTCATTTTCCTCTTCCAGCTAACACTTGGCTACTAAGTAGAAAGGGTCTGGGATTTTGGCTGGTTTTGTCTGGGGTTTTTGAAAAGAAAAAAAAAAAACACAAAACAAAAAAAAACAACCAACCCACACCAATCCACAAAAAGCCTCCCTTATTTGCAGAATCACTAGCAGATTTTGCAAAAATTCTCTGAGTCAAGCACAATTTTTGTGGCCAAGCACTCCCAGTCAGAGGAATGCCGTTACCCCTCCAGTCCCTGGAAAGAGAACTAAAGGGTTGCATTTTGGTTGAAGAGCTAAAAAACAAGTATTGCCGAGACCAAACATGGTGGTATGATATAAAGTACAGCTGTGGGAATAATGAAGATACAAGTCAGTAAGGTAAGCTGTTGAATGGGAGCTACTTCACATATTTAGAGCACTGTTAGCACAGGCTGTAGCAAACAGTAGCACAGCCTCCTAGATACTTCCTAAATCCTTTTAAATCATGGTGATTTATTGGAAGGTCTTTTTACAGATTTCACAGTTGAAGAGTACTTGAATCTTAATTTCTATCCTGTATCAGATTTCATCACTTGGGTGACAAAACTGCTAAGACGACAAAAAATAAAGACATCCCAAATTCATTTCTTCCACTACTGTAATAGATGAACACAAGTCAGTGTAGTCACTTCAAGTGTTCTCATTCACTCTTCAGGCAAAACCAAGACTTTTCTTTGCAATCAGCTCCTATTATACTGGGTTTCTTGGGTAAGCTAATAAAGGTTCTGAGCATTTAGGAAAGGGAGAGGGGAAAAAAAAAAATGAACATTATGATTGAGTTGTTTGCTTTCCTCAGCGTATCCGGTTGAAATAAATGATTTTTGCACCAGATTATTCTATATTGTAACAAGCCTTAAATTCAACAAAGCCACCCAACAGTCATCTCAAGGAGTACAAGGCACTTTTTTCCAGAGTATGTTCTCAAGTACTGAAACTCAGTTTACCCAGTAAAGCAGAAAGACAAACCACAGACTCCCATTATCCTTGGTGAATGTTTTAATCACTATTCTATAAAAAAGTAAATAACCTCTAAAATTAAAATAATCATCTTTCATTTCTGCTTTATTTTAGGGAGGCAAAAAAGCGTCCACTCTTGAGTTAACAAATAAAAGGCTGTTGGTACCAACCCACTGTTCCAGGCTATGATTGCCAGGGCACGGAGGTACCTATCTCCTGTCCTTAGTCAGGTGTCAGAGTACCAAAGACCAATATTAAGAACAACTCATCTTTTCCCATCTTTATAAGGAAAGCTTTAGGTTCCCCTTCTAAGGTGTCAGATTCTTCTGTCTAAAAAAAAAACCTCAAGTTTTTGCACTATGAAATTCTTTAGCTATCATTTAATTACAGTTCTTCAAACTCTGTGGCACATTTTTCTACTCCTAAAACAAGAGAGGAAGAACTAAAAAGAAGTACAGCCAAACAATTTCACTTTCATTCTTGTTATGAATATTTCTGAGGTTTCCTTCTTGATCTTTCAAGCAATTACAACTGTTTAATTTACAAATTACATGATTGCAAGTTTTTTAGAAGAGTTTAAGACTGCTTTTGTTTTCTTTTTAATATAAACAAACTGATTATATATTTTCTTGTATCTCAAAAGTACAGACTAGGTCATAAATAACCTGATGATTTGCAAGTAGGAGGAGAAATTGCCTTCTAAATACCGTAATATTAGCATAATAATTATTATGCAAACTTTAAGTTCCTCTACAGGACAGAATAAAGTATTAAGAAAACAGTCTCTGAGGAAGAAATCCTTTCTCTGTCAGCAACTTCAAAGTATTTTTTTTTTTTTAATCTTACAGTGATTACCTTGCATACATTGATCAAAGAGTCACTAGAAATATTCCCCAACATTAAGCAGCACAATGATAACAAACCACCCATTCAGCCTTAATGCAGGGTAAAAGAAACAAACAACAGTTCATCTCACTGCAGTGAAACCACTGGGGGAAAAATAATTTTGCATCTTGGACTTTTGGAATTAAAGAAGATTATGCATATTCATGAGGTGGCACACTGTGTCTAGTGACAACTGCAGAGCCAGTCTCACTACAGTCATAAGTCAGAGACCCTTTTAGCCAGCAACTTCCAGGGAAGACACATCTCCCTATGAATGAGAAGTTCTCTGGGTCAATGCAGAGGTCTTGGGTCTCTTCTAACACAGCCTTCAGCAGAGTGGCAAAGTAGAGATGTGCTGCGGGAAAAGGAGGAGCAGCAATTTCTATCTTCTTTACTAATCCCAGCTGAAGTCACTTGTTTGATGTAACATTACACATGAGCTACTTAATTTCTTATTTCCTCCATGGCATTAAACTATTAATACAGCAAGCTTGCTAGCTTTGGTAAATGTACTGCAGTGCACTGTTAAGTTTTTGGGGTTTTTTTCCCAACCCCTCTTCCCTAGAAGCAATTCATTATTTCAGCACATGTAAAACCCATCAAACTACTACTTTAATGAGAAACACTTTAGGAGACTATGTAAGCTTATGGAAGCCTTCCCAGAATTAGCTTACAACCTCTATTTGGCTAGAGAAAAAAAAACAAATATGACAGAACAAGAGCTAGCAGAGTGACACTGAAACGTGTCACAGTACTACCAGTCATTCCAAGGTCCTCACTAAAGATAAAAGATTTACACTCAAACCACCTGTAGCAGATTCACTGCTACTGAGCAGTCATTATTATTTAAAAAACGTAACGGGAACAGAAAAGCACGGATATGTTCAACCAAGCACACGACAGGGAACGGTGATAGAATCATTAATATTTCACTCTTTTATGAAGAAATATCACAGATTTTCTTGGTAATTCACAAAACCATTTAAGATCTTTGGTAGCAGAAATATACAAATGAAGTATTCTGCTGAAGTGAGAAAGCAATAGGGGAAAGTTTGTTTCACCATTTTTATGTAATACCTAGAAATAAATTAGATAATTATATTTTGATGTCTACACCATAATAAAAACAATTAAGATTTACAGAATGGAATAAACATATGGTTGCTGTTTGAGTTTTATTGAAGCTTCTATAATTTCTACAAACAGGCTAGCAGCTTATCTTAAATTCTCTCTGATTCCTTAGAAACAGATTATCTGTCCTGGACTACTTTAATCTTGCACTGTTACTTGAAAAGAAATAATGTGCTAAAATACCTAGGATTAAGAATCTTGAATTTTGCGTAGTTTGCTAGAAAAATCATTAGCAGAATTTGACCTAAAAATCATTGCTTCTTTCTCCCAAACAGATAACTTGTTCAAGGCGTAAGACCTCTCAAACATTTCACAGCTCCTATAAATCTTTCTCCTTTGGTCTGCATGAGAGATGATACCAGTGAATAGAGCAGACACAAGCAAAAGAGTCTATGTATATGCTGCCAGCAATTAAGCAAAGTGTTTTCAAGCTAGAATGGATGAGGGGGCCTGTTTAATATTGGGACTGCTTTCTGACAGTCTTAATTTACACATCAAAAGAGAAATACACTCTAAGATTTTGTCACCGTAATGGTTTTGCTACTACATTAACTAGCAATTACTACACAATACCATGCAAGCTGACTAGGCTTTCAGTGCCAAGTCCCAATTTCCAAACCTCCGTAGGCTGTTATTTCAGTGTCTTCCACACTTTGAAGGGAGAAAATGACAAAGGTTATAATTGCATAGATTAATAATGTCTAAAAATGCTTACAAATGCTGTTTTCTACCCTCTGTGCAAGGAAGCAGAAAAATATCAGTTGTAGTTCAGTTTTTTCCTCTGTTCTACCCAGTATTCAAGATGTAAAGCACAGAGGCAGAAGCTGGTAGACGTGTTCTTTTCCTCTCCTCCTCCTGGGAAAGTGCTAGGCTATCCTGGGACAGCTAATTTTTGCATTTGAGCTGCTTTTCAGTAGCACATTGTGTCAGATCAGTGCCTTTGGTTGGGGGAAATACAGCCACACAACACATCTGTGCACTGGGCAAACTTGAGAAACAGCAATCACTCCAAAGAGCTGCTGTAATTCCAAATTTACAAACTCCTCCTGCAGGAAACAAAGGAGAGAATTACAAGCAACACAGAGGTTTCTGCTTGCTCTTCCTCATCTAGAAGGTTGCTGATATTACTGCAGAGTTTGAGAATATTCTTTAAAATGAGAAGTTTATTATTTCCCTCAGTGGTTTATGATAAGGCTTTACACACAAAATCTTCCAGGTCTTTAGACAGAGTCAACCCTACATGTGATATTCACTTCTGCAAGTAGCTAAGAATGTTTTCTTTTATGAGCTACTACAGTAGTTATCTCTGAACAATAACACAAGGTTTATTAGGAAGAGAGGAAAGCTGCAAAAAATGCTGCAAATCTCTACTTCTTAGGAAACACAGTTGTTACTTCTCTTATGAGGGGATACATCTGTTCTAACTTCCACAGAGAAGCAGAGTCAAGGGTATCATCCCCGAGTTATTTCAAGTCAATTTGTATAATCCTATAACCAAAGCTGTAAAGGCCGAGACTTTGGCAAAGAAAGCAGAATAGAATTACCTGCACCTTGTGTCCCCCTTCATCACCAAAGGACCTAAACTAAAGCAAAGAGCATGGCTTTCACTGCAATAACATTTGATACCAAATGTCCTTCCTTGCAGTCACCACATTTTCTTTTCTGCAGTAGTTAAAGTTCTTTTTACTGTGAAGCCAGTGTCACCTGCTAAGGTGCATGAGCCAAATACTTCAGCACAGTGACAGAAACATCCCAAAACAGAGGCAGGCACTTAAAGTTATGCAGGCTGGTCACACAGCTCCATAATTAATCCTTCAAACAAAATTCCAAAGGGTTGACATTGATTTTCAGTGAATGCATTTTCCAGGGTACTTGATGAAATAAAGCTGGCTTGTAATAAGTTTGAAACAGAAACAAGTAAAATAGTCACATAATACAGAGTTCAAAGGATTTGATGATCTTTGTATTTATTGAAGTAATTCATGATTCCTAACCAATATAACTTTGCCTTCAGTAGTTTCTTTCAATTCTCCGTAATCACCGTACATACAATGCAATTCTTACTTAAAAAAAACCACCACAAAGCCACCACCTTAGGCTCCCCATGCTGGTGTTGCTTCCCATCATTAGAAATATCTTCCCACGCATCTCAAAAATTATTAATTCATCATGATCATTAAAGGCCAAACCTAGAGTCACTGGTAAGCAGACACTGGATCCAGGGCCCTGGGTTTTGCAGTAGTTACCATCAAGCAGGGCTGCTAGCACTGAGCACTCACAAATGGTCCTTAACTCTTCTTTACTGCTCCTTAAACATCCCTGCAGTTTCCTTCCCGCACTTCATTGCCACTTAGTATTCAAATTCACTGTGCTGAAATATGACCTGTAAATTTGAGCAATCGAAATACATGGAATACAGTTTTCTGTCTAGAAAAGGATGTGAAAGGGATGTGTGAAGGGGAAATAAATATAGCAAATAAACATGTTACATATACAGACATCTGTGGGCCCATGTTAAATCTCTCTGCACAAAGTTTTACTCTTCCTTTTTTGAAAATCCCTAACAAAAGAAACTTTTATTTTCCCTTTCTGTAATACATAGGTCCAACTGCTATTTCCAGAAAGAGGTAACAGATTTCTCTCGCTCTCTATTCTCAACACCAAGAATTCGTTAGCTGATAATGTTAAGTACACTCACACAAACAGATTTCTTCCCTATTCTCAAAGCTTTCTGCAGTGTAATTTTTCTCCTCCTCAGCATCAGTATAAGCAACATCATATGACATAATTTACTTCAATGTATGGCTTCACGAGTGTTTATTAGACAGCAACTCCAGAAGATGCCGCTGGAGAATAGTCCTCCCCTGCTCTAAGTAACTGGAATTTTTTTTTTTTAAAGTATTTGTTGACTATGTTACTTTTTTTTTGTCTCCAGGAAAATAAAGAAACACATTTTTAAGAAGAGTTAATTGTTCCTTTAAAATGACTTTAAACAACTTATAGGAAGACAAGAGAATATTTTCATTGATTTTTTGCTATAAGAAAAAGTGACTTCACCTACAGAGAGATGATGTACTCATAAGAGGAGCTAATATTATATATTGCTCACCATCCGCTTTTGGATTTGCCACTTAGCGGATACAGATATATATTTTAAAATGACACTAAGAAAGCCAGAAAAAAAGTTAAACATTTTACTAGATCAAATTATTTATTTTCATTACCTTTCTCATTCCCCTTTAATCCTAGAAAAAGAAATCCATTTAACCTAATGAGGCTATTCAGCTGGGTCTTAATTTTCTTTAATTATTCAGTTTTTGTAAATAAAAATTCCAGACCCAGCATCTATCCAATCCGCAAAATACAGAGCAGGAGATGAGTCCACTATTTCATTTTATGTCAGCTGAAAGTTTCTTCTGCTTTTCCTTGACTGTTTCCATGCCACCAGGACCTGATATTCAAAGAGCAAACCAGCTGACAAATGTAATAAAAAGAACAACAAAAAAACCCAACATCTTAGCAAAGTCAAGTTATATCTATGAGCAGCTCTCCCTGAATCTACTCAGAGGTTTGTGGCCCTCATCATTCAGGTGCCACAGGGTACCACTGTGTTGAGCCTGCTGCACAGTCAGACCCATCACTTCATGCCCTGACTTTTCGGCCAGGGCTGGAATCACAGCTGCAAAACACCAACTAAGTAACCATTACATTTGATGATGCTGAAGGTCTTTCTGAAGCTTCAGGTAAAAGACAACAGAAAAAACCCCACCAAAACACCCATGCAATGACAAACACAAGGACAGAAATATCTTAATTCTAAACCAACAATCACAGCATGAACACTGGTGGTAGTAAGTACTTTATGAAATACAACTGTGTGGTATCTGCAAGTATGCATCATGAGCAGACTAGATTCAGGAATGCAGTCATCTGCATTTATTCACTTAAGTTTTTTAAAAACAGTAGATTCCCATATTTGTCATTTTATTGTGCTTTAATTCACTTATGCTTTAATAAGTGAAGACAGCTTTGGGGGTTGGGAGTAAGGGAATAGGTTGCAGTTACGTTTTTAAATAATTTATTTTTCAGTTAAATCCAAGCTATTTTAATGATTTATTGAACATTCTGCAGCTGTTGTATTAAACAGAGTCCAGGAAAAATTAATGATTAGGCTATAATAGCTAGAGATCCTATCACTGTTACTCAGCTAAATTGATTTTATTAGAATAGCCAAATAAACTAAAAAGCTACATGGCAATTTGTGAACTCTCATTGTTAAGCATACTACATACTGCTAAATCCTAAAGGAAAAAACAGAAGAGTATTTTTCCTCCCCTAACTTCTCAAAACTTGGAACAAGTTTTTGTTTTATTAAACTCTTCTACAAGAGATTGCTCCCCTCTTTAGGGTAATTTAAGGGTTTTTTGTTAGTTGAAATTCTTTTTTAAAAAGTGCCAACACTCTCTGATTTAGCTAAACACTAAATTCAGTATTTATTAGTACAGAACTTTCATTTTCTCTTCATTGTGTTATCCTTAGTGCATCCCTCTGCATGTACATCTAACCCACCTTTCTCAGACATCTTAAAGTTAGTCCCTTCTCCAATGAACTTCACCTTACAGAATGTTCTTCACAAATTTCTTTCTGTGAAGATAAGCAATCTAACAATATTGGGGCTTTAATGCCTAGCAAAAGCAGGGTTTGTGCAACTCTACAAGTGACTGCTGAGGACAACTAACATTGTTATTAAAAGGAAAAGCTGTAAGTCTGAAGATAAGAAATCTGGTCTGTATAGAGTTTTGAAGTTACATTCTGTAAAATTTAAGAGTTCTGATTGTACTCACATATTTGATTGTAAGAATAAACACGCTATGCTCCTTCAAATGTGTTTTGCCCAGAATTCACTCTAATTATCAAGTGGGTCATCCGAGATGAGTGGGTCATCATCTACAATTTAAGAGTAATCCAAACAGAAAATAATTCTTAATATTTATATCATCATCTTTGAATATTCCTATTACATAACATTATCTATATACAGCTTTAAAAACAATGATTTTTTTTTTTGTCCTAAACACCACAACTTTAGTTACTGTGTGTAGCATTATTTTCTTAGGACCTTAGTCTTGACCATTTAAAATCCTTGGCATTTTGAATTCTAGAAAAATACTATGATGCACAAAGTAGCACTATAAATAAAAACTAATGAGGCTTACAAGTATTCCTATTTGGAAAACTGGACTCAAACATGACCTGTGGTCATAACTGGCTGGTTAAATGTATCCTCCTGTTGCAAATTGTTTTGGAGCTAGGAGGGTGGAAAATCAATTTATAGTCAGCTGTGGAGTTGTGAGAAGGAAATAATTCAAACTCAGTTGACTGGATTGCACAATTATTTTTTTTTTTTTTAAGAAAAAGTGAAGTGGTCTCCTAGAGCAAGTATTCTTTTGTGTAGAAACAGTCTTAGGATAAAGACAAGTATTTCATGTGCCCTACCTGAAGATATATATGCATGACACAGTACAGACATCTCCTTGTAACAAAAGTGTGCTTCTAAAGTAATTCTCACCCTCCCTGACTACCTTTAAGGTATTCATCACATCAAGCAATGGAGTGCTGTCATACATTAGATATCAGGTTTTTTTTAGATCAGGTATATCTTCTCTGTATATATTACTTTAGGCATTCAATAAATTCTGACTATTTTCAAGGTTAAACAAAGTTATTTATACTGAGGGTCTCTCCATAAACATTATGCACAAACAGCAACACCTAGACTATTTCAATAGCACTAACTTTGACTCTGGCAGATTAAGTCTTCTCTCCCCTACTCTTTGGGGAATTGTAGGGAGACATCTTTGATTGTGGCTTAATAGCTCTGATAAAATTTTTGTTTAAAAGTGTGTATCCTTCCCCCCACCCCCCTTCCTTTTAAAACCTAAAAAGGTAAGCAGATGAATAATCTAATACTATTCAATGTTTCCTCGATATTTCCCATTTAGGTTGTATTTGTCTGCTTCAAACAAGATCAGAGTTCTGGGAAAAAAAAAAAAAAAAAAAAGAAAAGAAAAACCCTACTCCTGCAAAACATACCAGTAATTGTGCTCTAAAAAGGTTACATCGCAATGCTACAGGCTGCTTCTGTGAATAAGACTACTACAGATGTATGTATGATTAATTTGCCATTTTACAGAGATTTCAGCTGAAATACTAGAAATGCCATGCAACTTTGAGAAAATAGAGTGATTATCACTTCATTGAACTAGACACAAATTTTAACAAAAATACAAGTGACATAAGGATTATCAAAATAATTGCTAATATACTTCTATGACCAGAAATTATTCCCACAGCTTCTCAAAGGAAGAATGCACTATAATGGCAGGCAAATTAACAAACTCGTCTCATATCAAAGGTACATAATGAGCAATTGTCTCAAACCTCACTATCCCAGTAGGAGGATAAGCCTCATCAGGAATATTAGAAGTAACTATACGGCCATCATTTCAAGACATATGCAGAAGAATTTTTTCTTTAGGCAGTATGTAAACAAGAGTTCCAATTTTTTTTTTTTTTTTTAAAAATGTATTGCTGCATGAAGTCAAGGCACCATGCCATCACTACATCAACAAACTTGTAACCTATGCCATTCTGACTTGTGTTCCTCTAAGCAACACTGAGAAGTTTCAGACAAGTCTCAAGCTAAAGTGCCAAATCCTGACACAAGTGAGACAAGGAAGTACACTGACAACCCACCTAATAGTTTTACCATTTTCGGGTAGGGCCACCACAGAGTAAGCTCAAGGAAGCAGTAGGAAAATTGAATGGATGAAGGGACATATTCAATTCTACAGGTACAATCCCTAGGGAAGTCCAGTATCATCATCTTCCAGTTCAAGAGAGTCTACTCAATAGACAGCATCAAACTTCAGATCAGATCCCGAGCCTATGACATTAAGATGTTCACAACTTTCCAGAAGGAGGGTTGGATAGGGACATACAATTCTCAGGTCCAATATATTTTTATGAGCTCAAAAATGTATACATCTCTGGAAGCCATATCACATATAAGACCTCATCCTGCTTTCAAATAGTACCGCACATTGCCTTGGAATGCCTAATGTGCTGACAGTGTTTACTGCACTTAAGCAAGCAGCACTGCACTGTGGTCACCTGAATGAGGAGCTGATGCACACCGTAAATACTTTGTGCTCTCATGTGCTTCTTACTCACATTACCACCACCTCTTGACCAAAAAAGCCCTTTACAAAGCAGATCTACACTCCCTAGCATGCTAGTGCTTCACATTTTTATGCAAAATAATGGGAGACTATTGGCATAATCTTAAATGCAGTCAATATGGCCATCAGTTGGTACTGTAACTAATCATTTAGAAGACTTCTGATTCAGAAAACTCATATATATGATTCTCACAAACCAGCATAAATCCAGTTCATAACCAGCCCCAGTTTACTTTTGCATTAGACTGACTTTTAATGTCTTATGTTTATGGCCTACAACATTCTCCAGATTTTGCATAATAATTGAGAGAATTTGCTGTATAATTAACTAGACATTCTTAGTTCTAGGTAGTGCTTACTATTCATGTCTAGCAGAAGTTGATATCATAATGGAAATCGAAAACAAAGATAATTGCAAGAATTTCACCATGTAAAGCTGCTTTAAAAGAAAATTGGACACACCCATAAGTTTTTGCTTAACTGCTAAGCATTCTTTTCTGTCCATGGCAGGAAGGCTCATCTAGATGCAAGTGTTCCTCCAGAGAACCAGAATGATTATTTTTATGATTATTTTTGTAATTAATGCATTACTAGCTGTGGTGTTTTTGTGGGGGTTTGTTTTGTCTGGTGTTTTTTTTAGAGGTTTTTTTTTTCCTTTCTCTCAGATTAAGAGCAAAAGCAGCATTATAATCTTAATTGCTCATAAAAAAGGAAGCATCTACAAAAGATGCTTTTCTCTGTGGGTTGTGGATTTTTTTTTTTTTTTAAAACCTGCACTGCTGACTGCCAAACATATCTTCACCTTAGTCCACATTTCAGGTTATTGGCTTATGAAGCAATTAATTCCCCATTGCTTCCTGATGTGTTACAGCTACAAAATGTCAGGTTTTGTCAAAATCTTGAAGTGACAGTTTTGATATAAGGTCATTGCTTGTAGGAACAAGGGTTTAGCTGCTCAGCTTTAAGATGACTATGTAGTTTCTATATCAGCTTAATAAAAATATGCTGAGTGACCTACTTTGCTTATTTAATGAGCTTGTGAAGACAATGCCTTGTATTTCTGAGAAGGATATTTTTTATTGCCAAAGTATGAAACAAAAATGACAATTCAAAAAGCAAAGGTTTGGAGCAACACAGCTTGCATGATAGTAAAAACAGACTATAATTGATGTGGTTGGGTGCCATAAAGCAGGCAGGGTATAGAGAGTCAAATAAGGCAATTAAATATTTGTAAAGATAAAAGTAAATATAACCATGAGTCTTGTGGGCTCTTTTTCTTTCAAGAACTTATGCTATTAAAGCCATACAGATTCTATACATTTTAGTCTCAAACTGCACATCGCAAGAGCTACAAAAATAACTAATTATTCCTTTTTATTCCTATCAAGACACTGAAATGCTTCAATCAGTAAGGGAAAACATTTCCAGGCAATAGCATTAAAAAAAAAAATCAGTACCAGTACTATTAGGTTCTTTCTCCTTTCCAATCAATGATATTACAAGTGTTAGAGATTTACTTGGCACTTAAGTACAACCTAACCAAATTTCATAAGATAAGGACAAAAGCTACAGAGAGAAAAATTGAAATTGTAGACTCGCTGCTGCTCTTCTCACAGAATGACCGTATAAAGCCCTGTTGTACCTGTTTACATAGAAGAGATCAGATTTAAGTCATCCCAGAGGTGATGCACTGCGGAAACCATTACTGCTTCACAGCTGGAGACTAACTATAGATGGTTTCATAAACCACTTCCATTAGGTCTGTATGAGAGTATTTGTCTTCACTCTCAGCTTCTGAAGTTACCTAATTGCCATCAACTCTTAATAACATCTGGGTTTCCAAGGACTGAGTTCACACAAGAAGCCTACAGAGAACTGCTGCAGGAATGCTATATCCAGTGGTGGGATAACACCAATGTCTTCAAGCTCTCCTAACCATTTCATCACCCTGGAAAACCACATAGAACTCACCAGCTGATTCGTGTTTCCAGAGTTCCCTACATCTAAAACACATACAGGACTGAGTTGCAAAATGTGCCAGTAAAAAAGGCACACTGAGTACCCTTCAGTATCTCCAATATCTGGTTTTCTGTGGGGTGATTTTTTTTTTTTTTCTTAGAAGAATCTTCTTCATTACAGTTTCTACTCATCACTTAAAGCGGACAAGATCAGAATTCTAAGGAGAATTTTAAACACATGTTTTGCTGTTCTATCAGTCCTTTATTATTATTAAAATAAAAAGCACTTAGCAGTGACTTTCTGCTTCAGGTTTTGCCATAACATGTATTTGTTTTAAAGAAAATGTTTTAAAGAGAAAATGCTGTCAATTGTGTGACAGGCCCTGTCATAACTCTGACATTCTTTGCAAATGTCTCAAGAACTACAGTGAGAGGTGTAAGTTATCTACGTGGAGCCACAAATAAAATAGTAATAAGCCCTTTGGTAATGTCTGTTCAAGATGTTTATGAGCAGCGTTCTGTATTGGCACAACATTGTACCTCCTAACCTTTATGCACCATTCCAAAACAGTGAGTCAGGCAGATCTGATTCACATTATACCTTTTTCCTCAATGCTCCCCAGCTGTGCTCAGATAATGGGGCAGTGGCAGAATTTCTCATCCTGTTGCAATCATTTAGGGGAAGGGATGAAGAAAGAAAGGAGAGTGCTTGCAACAGGGAGCAGGTTCAGGTACTCCATGATGAAGAGTTCAAATTACCTTGGAGCAGCTGTGGCACGCAACTTCACAGGATGTTTCACAATAACTATTAAATTTAAATTGATATCAAGGAGACTCAGGCACATTAACATTTAGTCAGATTACATCTTCAGCAAAAGTAAAATCAGGGAAAATTGCTTTTGATCAGGGTAAAAAAAGATAAAATCCACTGACACTGAAAATACAGTGTATCTTAATCCATATTCACCTAGTCTCTGACTCAGGCAATGTTTTACTATTCTTAAATTTGCAAGTTAACTCTAGATTCATGACAATGAAAAGTTGCCTCTGGAATGAAAGCTGTAATTAACTTTACTATTAACCTATGCAGAGGGGAAGAACAACTAGTAGGCCAGCTTCAATAATCACAACATTGTCATCTGTTCAACAAGCAGAAATTAATTCCTTGCATATGAATCTAGGAAGTCTTTTTCTTCAACAGAAATTAGTACTTTATTAAAATAAGTTCTCCTATTTTCATAAAATTTCCTATTAAGGGATGGAATAACGGGTGCAAAGCCCAAATATTTCACACTACATTCAGTAAGGACCAGAGGCTCAAACTGGCTTACTAAACTTGAAATACAGCTGTATATTTCTACTCATTGTGTATTTAAATATTCTGTATTATGCCAAAACAGCTAAAAAACACATTTTCATAATGAAAACTTAGTATTACAGTTATTAGACTTGGCTAACTGAACTTTTGTGTACAGTCTAATCTTTCCACACTGAGGAGTTTAGAAGATGCTAATGTACTTTACAGAGTTATAATGAGAGTGCTGTGAAAAGACCACAGACCATGCATCTCAAGAACTGGGAACAGGGTCATCATTCAATTATGATTTGTGACACCATTTCTTAAGACCACTGCAAATGCTCAGGAAGATAGTAGCAAATAAAAGTCATTTAGCCATAATAGAGCAAACAATATTTAAAATTTGCCAAAGTCCACGGCAGCAGAAAAGACTGACTGGATTACAAGTTGTAACCTTATCTTGCAAGCTAAAAAACCTCACTGAATGTCAACAGACCTTTTTGATGCTTTGGAGCATTCTGGAACTCCTAGATCTTATGTTGATGTATCACACCATATCAACATTAAAATAGTATCGTTCAAGCACAGCACCAATTGTTATTGCCAGGAATTGCAGATCCTTCACTACAATAAATAAAAACCTTTGAAATAGCCCACTGCAGTTCTTCATATAAGTTGCACTATAAACAGAGCTAAACTGCCATGTCAGCTATTTAGGCAACGCAAAATCTAAAAAAGGCATAGTTTCTTTAACTATATGAAATATTTGTTACTTCCAGAACTAGTATAAAGAGAATAATGATTTCAACACAAACATAAAACAGCCACTGGTCACTATTCTAGACGTAAGTGCTTGACTTAACCCTTCACAGCATCTCCTCAGCTTACATTTCTAGAAGACATGGTACAAATTAGTGTTTTCTTATGAGTTCATCCCACTAATTTCTTGTCATTGTCTGGCAGCAATTGCATGAAAAAAAATCTGAATAAAGCCTTTATTGCCATAGAAGGTTGCTTTATTGAGAGACTAAGATCACTCAGATCGAACATCACAAAGAAATTGACTGTAGCTTGTTTTCCACTTCTGCATTTATAAACAAGAAAATTACTGTAATTCACACTAAGAGGTGTATCAGGTTGACATTCCATTTATGTCATTTTGTTTTCCCCATCTGACCAAATACTGTATTTTAATATTTCTCAAAGAATAACGTGCCCATATTGAAAGTAAAGTATTTCATCAAGGAAGTTCATAATTATAGCGATATCTTGAAGAGATTTAGGGCAGAGATCCAGTGAAAACTGCCTGATGTGAAGCCTTCAAAACCCACTGGGTTTGCTGTCAGCTCACCTGCCTGCCTAGCAGCCAGCTTCAGCAGCTTCTGCAGAGCCAGAGCTGTCTCAGCTCTCTGCTCTTCAGCAGGCCATCAGCAACACACAGAAGTACAGGACTTGGGCTGCCTTTTAGCAGAAAACTCTTATGTCCTGAACTTTGTTGCAGACCAAAGACTTTCTAGTCTCAACTTTGTGCCAGCCTGAAGACACTGGTGTCTAAGTTCCACCACATCTTGTCCTACTGTCTGTTAGACACCATCCCAAGCCAAAACAATTTTGAAGTTCTCAGTTCTCATTCCAGAACAGAAAAACTAGATTTTGACACACTGAAACTCTCTATGAAATGGAATTAGATTTCTCTACTCATCTTTAAGAGATGTGTGGCACACAACTTTTTCTATCTTTATGGAACAAAATAGTAATGATAAACCAGGATTCTTAACTGGACTGTCTCCAGCAGGGATGCAAGGCTCCAGAGCAATAGCACCTTACTGGGGATTTGTAAAATGTGATTACTACCAGGGACTCTTAAAAGTGGTCACGGATATAAGACAAAAAGTAATTAAATTTTCCTGGATTTCTTGTGGTCTAAACATATAGTCGAAAGCTAAACAGAGCAAGAATCCAATCAAATGATACCAAGTTCCTTTCTCCCCCAGCCCTTGAGTCCATTCCCTGTTAGCTGCCTAGATCTCAGAGAAGTTGATGTAGGACACCTACACTGTCACTTACAAGGCTGACACAAATCTTACCTGCAAGTACCAGCAGGGTACAGATCACGCAAACATTAGTATAAAAAAAAGTACATACCTAGTGCCACCAGTTAACAAGTTTACATGTAATTACACTCAGAACTCTTTTGAGTCTGGAAAGATCTAGTGTTCCTGTTTTAAGAATCACAACACAAAACCACATCTTGAATTATAGGCATTAGTAGCAATACTAATTAGCTGAAAATGCAAGCTAATTGAATATAGCATTGTTCCAATCCATTTATCTAACTTCATCAAGGTATCATTAACTAATTAAGTAGTAATACTGTAATGTACAGCTTATTAAACCACAAGGTCATGCAAAGGCCATACTATCAGTCTCCTTGCAAGAGAAAACATCATTAAGGAAGGCTATCTTTAGAAGGGTTTAAATAAAAGTCACATAAGTGCACATTTACCAAATGCTTTTAGAATCGACCAGTCAGTTGAAAAAAATTACAATCCTTATTCAGAGGTATGAAACCACATAATACTGCTATTATATCCTCTAGCTAGCTTTCCTCATAAGAGAGGTAGACCAGTGATCTGGGTATATTTCAAACATAGTATTTGAGGAGGGAGAAGGCTACATAACTGGCTTATAAGCTAAAAGTAATTCAGAATCTTTCCACAGACCTCTAGGTCAGCAGAGGTAAGGGAGGCTGGGATATTACCAGTATTCACATTTCAGCCAAGATGGCTGTGAAAAGTTAGCCCTTTTTTATTTAATTATTAGCCAAATGAACAATTGCCTGAAACCAGAGGAAACTGATGTTGATTATATTACTGAATGTTAGATTAGGTTTTTACAAAGCAAGCTGCTAAGCAGAAATTCGCATTTGTACAAACAATGCGGATCACACTGATTTGCAATAAGAACTAGACATGGAAACAACTCCCCTCAACTTCTGGGCTGTTATTTAGCCAGCAAGTAGAGTCCAGCTTCACCCCATTAGAATCCATTATTCCTCTCTCCCCCCTAGCCCATCACAGAGACCAGTTGGAATTGACTCAAGATAAGCAAGATTTCAGAAGTGCTATGAACTAGTGTGAACTAACACATCGCTAATGTGTGGCAGGTAAACCACAACAGCAACTCAGTGATGTTCAGGTGCAACCAGCTTAAAGACCCAGATTCTGTTGTGAAGAGACAAAATGATATCATTTCCCTTCCCCTTTTCTTTTTTTAAAAAAAAAAAACCACACTAAAATGTACAAAAGTATTTCATAAAAGGTAACTGATGTGGTATCCCAGCATTGATTTGGCTTCTCCTCTTCTAAGCATTTTTTCTTGTGTGCCCCCCCCCTTTTTTTTTTTTTTTTTTAAGTGCTGTGTTGAAAAGTAAGGTCTCACAGAATGACATAGTTCCAGTAACACATACATTGTAAAAGCAGTTCCAGGAAATATAAACTTAAAGAATGAAAGTAGTATAAGCCTATGACAAGTAAATTGCATTACTGTGGGGTATAGTTCAATTCTACATCAAGAAAAATCCTGTTATACAGCTAGGGAATTCATTTCATTCCCCATGCCTGAAAATATTTTGTCTGATATTTGAGAGAATTGTAATTGCAAAAGTATAAAACTACATCTGTCATTTTGCTTGTTTCTGATGTGGGCAAAATATTACCATGTAAAGCCCCTCTGTACCCTGAATAGCTTCTTGGGAGAGCTAGGATTGCTATCCCCTTCCTGATGCCAAGTTTTATTTCATACCTTTTTTTTTCTGAGACAACTTGAGAAAGACAACCTTTCTCTCCATTTATAGGACTAGCAAACAATAGTTGACATATTTATGATTCATGTCCCTTTTTTAAAATGCCATTATATATTTTAACATATGAGAGCTTTAAAGCTAACGAGATCATCACTGAATACAGATATCTTTGTTGAGGACCAAGATCATCTGTTGGACTAGGCAGGAGGACTACCTCCCTCCTTTCTGCTCTGAGATCCAGAGTGACATTCTCACAAGATCCTCCTCTATCAGCTCCAAATGCCTAGAAGAATGCAAGCTCAAGAAGAATAAAGAGGATGTTGGAGAATCAACAGTTAAACCTATACTCAAGTCCATAAAAATGGACTTAATTTGTTTACTTCTCCTAGCCTTGTAGTTAGCTGGGTTTTTTTTGTTATAAAATGAGAAAATTAAGGAATTATGGACCATGTCTTAAGGTGCAGGGGTGGGGGGTGAAGGCAGAGAAGCCAGTTCCAAGTATGAAATCTAACTGAATCTTAGAATCCAGCCACTGCAACCACTAAATAAAAAGCTATATAAATGCTATGTCAGATGAGAGACCATAGTTAAGCTACAAGAAACTACTTCTTGTATAAAGCAGCATATATGGAATGAAAACAGGAAATTGCCTCATTTTAGGGGCAGATATAAATGCAGATAATTACTACCAACAGTGACACCTGGAGATAAATAAATAAATGCCATGGTCTAGAAAAAGTACAAAATACCCAAATGTTTCTCTGCCCAAAGGCAAGTAGTCAGATTTTAAGATTTCATTGCAATTACTAAGCCAAAAAGCAGAGAAAGTCAGAAACTGGGGATATGGAGAATGATTTAATATTCAAACCTAAACACTTTCTTTCCATTATCAGTAACTACAGCCCTGAAAGCAATTAGTTAGTGCTTCTGCTCTTATTATGAAATATTTCCAGCCCAGCAAAATCAGCGTTCTGTCCTTGAGTAATGACAAACACAAAGTAAAATAAATGATCCAGATTTCCACAGAATAATGAAATAAAAACAACCAACTCCTTACAACTTTAAACAATGATCTATTTCACCTTTAAGACTCTACTCTTTATGTTAGAATCCTACCTTGAATACAAATCAAGATTATCACTCAGATTTTAATCAGGAAATTAATTAGTAAGAAATGAGAAAGTGAATGAAAGAATAAAAAACCATCATATTGTGCACTAGACTTTTTAAACCTGACAATTGCAGTTTACGATTTCAATTTCCATGGTAATACAAAATATCCACTTAGCTGATTGAATCATTTGGCAGAAATAGATTTAATTCCTTAACAAAATAACTCTAGTGCAGTGATGTATAAGATGTTTAACAAGGGCGCTTTACTTTTTATCTTCAGGCAGTTTTGGTTTTGTTTTGGGTTTTTTTGGTTGTTTTTTTTTTTTTGTTTTTTTTTTTTTTTTTTTTTTTTTTTTTTTTTTTTTTTTTTAAATGAAAACTTGATTAATGATGACTTAGGAATACAAAGGTGAAAGACTGATTGCCACATTCATATTGATCAGCTTGAAAACTATAGAGATTACATTTTCAAGTTTCATACCAAAAGACAAGCTGGCAGCTCATTTACAGTGTTGCTTTAGAATCTGTATAAATGTTGTGCATTTATGCTGATTTAAATGGCCATGTTCCTAGTCCCAAGAAATACACTTTCACCATCCTTTACTCTTTTTAGGAGCAGAATTTTTGGTTTTTAATGACCTGATAAAGATTTATGGCATAATTCTAGTTTTTCATTTTGCAATCTCTTGGGTCAACTCACTTTTTTAAAATGATGTTTAGATTTTCATAAGGAATTTCAATGAATAACAAATACATGGAGCACATTTCCTTCCATCTTTCATGGGCAATAAAGATCCTCCTCTTCTCCCAAGAGAAAGATGGGTGATATCGCTACTGTATTCCATGATGCGGTCTTTTCAATACATGATTTTGGTCATAGCTAACTACCAGCATTAAGTTTATTGCCATAATTGGGAACACAATTTAGTCTAATTTACATTTTAACTTCTTGAGAATAAATTAAATTATCCTTCAGTTCAAAGGGCCAGTTCATGGCTTATGGCCCTCAGGAGGTAAAAAGCTTAAGCAAGAGACCAATGGAGAACAGCCTTTGGGCCTTTTACTTGCATTAAAATGATTTTCAGTCTGTTTATGAGTGGATTTTGTTTGCAGAATAATTCATTGAAAGATTTTTCCCTACCATCAATATTTAACTACAAGTAAACCAGATGTTTCATCACGAAAATGTTTAAAGAGTAGAACTGATATCACAGGGATTACACACTCTGACACAAGGTTAAGTAGGATTTTTTTAGTATATATTTTTAAGTTAAACACATTCTGCCATTATTCATTTAATCAAGTTAAACATCAAACAGCAATTGGAAATTTTAAACAGTAGTAAAACTTGACCTTCATGGGTTATTTGAAACTAAAATCAAGCCAGCTTGCTGTTCGTTGAGGTGGTGATATTCTTCATCACTGAAGAAGCAGGAAATCCTACGTCGTCATCTTGTTCATAGTATTATATACCATGCCACATGTTTGCACAAAAAACAGAAGAGCTTTTTCTCTTCAGCTACACAAACATGACAGCATTCAGGCTCCAGTAAGGCCTAAACAACTTAGTAAATTAGTTTCCACAAGCTGTATTCACATCTGAGCTGGGAACACTGCCACTGCTTGGTTACATTCAGCAAAATACAGTTATCATTAAACTTCTGTTTCCTCTGCAGTTTCATGACAAGAATCATTTAGTCATTTTTCTGGATTGATTGGCTTCATTTTAGTGATTTTTTTTTTTTTGTTAGTCTGCTCTTCTCATTAATAAAGAAATAAATACATACCATAGTTACTGAATGACGACTGAAAAGCAGATTTGTGGTAATTCATCATTATTGGTTCCAATGAATTACACGGATATGGTCTATCTCTTGCTGACATTTCTCCCAGTATTTTTATGCCCATTTTCCTGAAGATAAGTAGACTTGTTACTTGAAATAAATGCATGATTTTTGCTTGTTGTTTTGCTCTTGAAAGCAGTTTTTGCAGAACAATAGTAGTGTCAAATTGAAGCTTGATTATATTGTTTAAAAACAGGAGTGGTAGCCTTATTTCAAATCTGACCAAAATACTTGTCCCACAAAAGTACACAAACATCTAAAGCAGCCCCTTAAAATAAATAGTCAGGACTCATTCATTCTAAATTTATATTTGACTGTTTAACTACTTTTTATGAATCTTGACCAGTTTTCCAGCTTCCTGCTGGAAGGAATTCAGGACTCAGATTAAGATGATCTCAACAGCCCTCATACAAAAAGGAATTGTTTAGTAGCAGGAGTAGTTTCTGTACTTGGCATTTGTAACTCTAAGAAAAAGGATTAAGGTTTTCAGGGCAATTTCACCCCAAGAGGTCATAAATTGTTAATTAACCATCATCAACATTTTGCTTTTTTCATAACTATTTCCCAGAACTCAATTCCACTCCTCAGACTTCTATTGGAGCACGACCAAATTAAAACAAAGACTGCAAACAAAGAGACTGAGTTCAGCTGCCCAAACAATGCAGAATATCTAGGACCTCTGTTGGTCATTTAGTATTCTCCCATTTTTCCAGAGATTACCTGTAGATGTAAGTAATTATTAAATACTAATTCCACTATTGCTCTAAACCACTAAGACCAACATTTTCTGAATCTAGAACTATTCAAGTACAACCATCACTTCCTATTTAGAATTACATTTTGAGATTACTATAAACTGCTACTTATTCACATACGGCAAGCCTGGTGAATTCTGCATTATTTATTCTTCTGTTTATTTAAATTGTGTTACAGTGTTAAAAATCCCTTGAGTCTATGCTTTATCTTATTTTAATGCTCTTTTTAATCAATTAAAAAAACTTGAAATTGATTGAGAATATCCTGTAAAGTTAGTTTAACACTATTGTCTGTCAAAGTCTTGCTAATTGTCTCAGATCTAGATCCCTCTTATCTGTGTTTATCAAGGACCACATTAGATAGCTCATTGTTTCCACAGCCATACTGGTTGACTCTACTATTCAGGTAAATCAACCTGTTAACCTTTGAAAAATACTAGGGGAACATCAATTTTCTTCCAGAACTCAAACTCTACTGCCCCAGGAGCTCTAGGGGAAAGAAAAACACCAAAAAAAAAAGCCACCCTAAAAACCACCACCATCACCATGAACATTCAGTTTCAAAGGACTCCTTTGGTTATTGTCCAAATCCTTTGGATATCTTATCTACATCTGCTGATATGAAAAGAACTTAACTTTAGCAGCCACAATCCAGCATCATTGATCAGTAATTCACCTGACTCAAGTGAGCTTTCTTACTGTCATATGCTAAGAATATATAATTATATATCATATCCTTCCTCCTCTTCAGAGCAGTAATGTTTATATTCTATGAGCTAAAGTTTCATATATAAAATTCTATACAGTTTATAGAATTTTATAGTCTAACTCTGCTCATCTTGGATTCTTCATAGTACCATTTTGCTTATTTAGTTGCTATGGAGAACTGATCAAGGGATGAGAACATGAACAAGATGTGCATTTACAATAAGGTTAAAAAAATCAAGTGTGTGATAGGTAGATGTGAGAGCAAATGAAGCAGGAATTCACAGTATGACATCTAGAACAAGACAAACTGAGTACCATTTTTGGCTTGACAAGCCAGTAATCAGATCCGCACTGACTAGGACTACTAAGCTCAGAGGTCTTAAAAATATTGACGAGTCTTCCAGAGAAGAATAATATTAATATGCATTTAAAAAACCACACACAGTCTTATTCTACTAATTTCTTACTCACATAGGCAAAGAAAACTATAATTTGCAAATAAAGATGTTTTTAAACTGACAGTCTGACTTAATAATTTAAAGTTAGCCTGGGTCTTGTTTCTGTAACTTCCAAACACAATGAAAGCCATTGTGCATACCATGCTTTGCTTATTCTAGCACAGTTAACACTAGGGAAGAGCAGGGAAGTATTAGACCATACTACCCTCGCCTAAGGACAAACATCTTTGTTGTCCTCTGTAATCAGTGGTGGCAGACAAGCACCTGCAGAGCATGCTTTGGTTACCAGAAGATCTGAATAGCCTCTAAAAGCACTTACCATTCTCTACTGATTCAGCAAATGCTCCTAATCTAGGTGCCACAGTTAGATACCAAAATTGTGGCGATTACTGATATGTCTGTCATTGTCAGCCCTGGGCAAAAAGATTCTAAACAGCTCAGTTAAATGCTTGGATAGATTTGCAATACAGTTTTCTTTAAATTGCACTATGTGACATCTCTCTTGACCACAACTTCTCCCGAAATGTATTTTTCCAGTTTCATCATATACAATGTATGAGGATAGATATTAAGTGGAAGTTCAACTTTTAGTAATGAGACTATCAGAGACTGAAACTAACAATTGTTTTTGGAACACAAGTTACAAGTGTACTTTCTTCCAAGTCTTTTTGTTTTAAAGAAATAAAAAGCAGGTATCCAAAGTAACTCCTTTTTCAATGCATAATCACAGATCTGTGAAGGATCTTTGGCCACAAGGCTATTTGTATTAGATTAATCATTTCAGGCTCAGAATCCAACCACTCCAAAGGCTGCATATCTGAAGAGTCATATGTAAAATTCAGCTAAATCTGTGAAAATGGAAAACATCCAAGACTGGCATCAGAAAATCCTCTACCATGATCTGCCTTCCAAGCAGGAATCAGATTTGGATGCATTTAGGAAGGAAATTGCACTCTGAAATAATTAAATCTACCCTTCCCTCTTACAGGAGGTTGAAGACAGTGCATAATGATTACAGACAAACGTATTTTATAAGTTTTATTTCATGTCAGAATTTAAAAATAAAAGTGCTGCAATTTGAAAATGACTACTGTTTGCAGGTGATTAGCCTCAAAACATAAAATAACTCTCCTGTACCCACCTCCCACGAGTTATATTGCACTCAGTCTGTTCTGCCCATGCCTGAAATGCTTTATGACTCAGTTGTAGAACAAAGATCAGCTGATGCCAATTCAGGTAGGCTGAACATTACAGTATATCTCCTGATAGGCACAGTCTGTTGAGCTGAAAGGGATCTATTGCTCAGCATATGCGCCATCCAACCACGTCATGCTGCACATCATTTTGTATAAACCTGGAGCTACAAAGACTTTGCAAAAAGGAGGAAGGCAATACAAGAAAGAGCAGTTCGATTAGCTCTCAACTCTCTTTTTCTACCACAACTTTAATGAGCGCCCTAACAACCTGCCCAGGATCAAAGCAAGTAAGACAGAGACAGGTAAATGGGAAAGAGCACTGGGTATGACGTATCCAGGAGACAAAGGAATAACAGAAATACTGCAAGGAAAGCTAACAGTTCTCTTCATGATCAGCATGGTTTGATAAAGTTGAGATTTCTCAAATACCTGTCCTATGATGAGAATATAGCAGTTAGTGTTACAACATTTTACAGATTCTATTCACATATTGCCCTCACCCTCTCTCCATTGGTGTATCTAACTCATCCTCATGTGCATCATTTCATCCTTGTTTTATTTCTCAGAATTATTTTTACCACAAAAAAAGCATTGTATTTCAATAATGTTTTAAAACATTCCAGTTTTGCAGCACTGAAGAGTGAAATAGTATTTTCTTAGATTTTTCCAAAAGTTGTGTAAGGCATTCAAAATTACTGCCTCAGCCATTTCTGAGGCAATTCACACCCAGGACAGGAACAGCTGCTATTTATGAGCCCATGAAAGCAGTGTTGTAAACACAAAGTTCATATGAACACAAAGAACCCCACCTTATTTGACTTGGAGAAATCATTAAGCCCAATATTCTTTCACAAAATGTACTACAGCACCTCACACAGGTAGAGTAAGGTCACTATTCACCCCTGCCAGTGCAAGTAGCTCTTGTACATAAAAGCTGTCCAAAACCTTTTAGTTTCATACAAAAGCTGCAAATCTGATCTTAAAAATCAAACCCAAATTTTAAGGCAGCTTATTGCAAGCCTCCTGCACATATATAGGAGAACTACAAGGCATGAATAAGCTCCTATAAACCTAGGAAAGATAGTCAGCTCTTCATATAGAGCCCAACACTAGCTGTAAACCCTACCATCCAAGGACATATTTAACATACCTAATACTCCAGTTCTGAGCAAGCAATTGTCCTTTCAACTCCTCATTTGACAGTAATACCCATAGCACACACTGCTGAGAAGTGCCACCATTGCTCCAATATCTAGATACACCCAGCATGGAAACAAGCCCTGTCCAAGACACACTAAGCTACTTCAAAAGGAAAACACTAGCACCAGACCAGCAGAAACATTTATCTGGATTAAATACTTTAATTGAATACTTGTATCGCTAGGTATATGAGAACAGGGTTTGATTTCAGAGACCTACCTTTGCCTGAACACAATGAAATGCCCCATAGGACGCTCCTTTACTGTGCTACTCTGTGGCAGTACCAGCATGAGCCAAGAGAACTGGCTTGAGCAAAAGCAGATGGTCACTCAGTGCCAGCCTTCACCAGGAGTATGGACCAAAGCTGTTCTGTGCTGTATCATCGCCCAGAGCAGGTTAGGCTAAGTTGTCCCAGCTGAGAGCAAGATGTGGCTGAAGGAGGTCACGGCTTTGCTCATTTACATGCCTAGGAATAATGAACTTTTATGTAATCTTCCAGATGATGAGATGATGCTACACCTTTCAGTTCCTGGAATTACCATGTTACCTGCAGGCTTACTTCATTGCTCAGAGTAGCACTGGAGTTCCCAGTGCCTGACACAGCAACCCAGAGAAAGCTATGGCACATCAAAAGCAGACAAATAACTTACAGGATCCTGCTTTTATTGGAAACTAGGTGGTCTGAGAAACATCAGCATCTTTCTTTAAATATCTATGCTCTGAAATAATGAAGTGTTTTCTAAGGAAGCAAAGTACCCTCTCAGAAAAGTACCCTTCTCTATGCTCCCACTAGAATTCATTAGCAGTCTTTCTGCTTTAACACATCACTGCAGGAGCACAGAGCAGAGTTCAGTACCAAGCAATAACAAATTTCTCAACAGGCATATACGCCCAATCTATCCAGCCCACTGCTTAAAAGACACTTCATGTAGTTTCTTCTCTTCAGAGTTTAAGACAGTTTCTAGCTGACTCATCTTTTTCAAGGCCATAAAAACACTACTCCCCCTAGCTCTGCAACAGAGATCATAAAACATAAAGCAGAAAAGTGAATGAGACAGGAATGCAAGAAATATATCTCTTCTGAGCAGCACCAAGTCAGGTGTCCAAGATCATGGCTCACCAGTAGTAAAGCAATGCAATAACCAGGGACAAATTTAGACTAAGCTTTACTGACCATGATGAAATACCAGTATCATAAAAAGAAAAAAGCTTTTGTTTAGTGGAAGCCTACCCTGTTGCCTCATTCTTGTAAAGAGGATAAAAGAATTGCCTATTTGGAAATACCAAAGTCATCTTTGTAGCCAAGTTATATTGCAAAAACTAACACCAAAGACTTAGCTCTAGACTGATGATCAGTAAGTCCACAGGCATAGATAATGACTGAATAAAATAATGCTACAAATCTTGGAAGGAAATCTGGAATAGGGATCAGAATTTCTGGTTTATAGATTATGTATCTGTGAGGTTATGATACTCATCTTGTTGGCAGAGGCAGGTTTTTACAAAAACTAATACCTAAAATAGTTTTTAGACACAGAAAATACGGTTTGTTAAATGAACCCAGATCATAGCCATTTAAAAACAACTAGAAATCATTTTAGAAGACTGGTACATGCGCAAATTCAATTTAGTAAGAGTGGTATTTCAACCAGCTTATAGTTAACGACTACAACAAGATACTCACTGTAAGCCAACTCCTAAGAGTAAAAAAGTAGTATGATCTATATCAGCGGATTAGGCAACATTAGAAATGTTGTACCACAAATAAAATTTTTAATAGTGGTTCTGCCTCTGGATTTTTAAAACATACTTTTTTTAGTTGACCAGTAGAGAGGGATCTAGCTCACTAGAAGTTAGAAATACTTTAGCCCTACTTAGTTATGTAGATATGGCATCTCCAAAACTAGATTCTCAAAACCTTGCTCGGGCAGAGGCTCCTGGATTTCTAAGCCCAGTTGTCACCACAGTTCTGCTCCCTACTGTGACCAGCCTTGAAAGCTCCAAGCAGTTCAGCCCCTGCCCCAGCTGTAGCCCAATTACACTTACAGATGAGGTTTTCTATGCCTGACCATGGTCTTCCAGACCACCTGTTGAGGAAGTTGGCATGCTCACAGGATCAGGATTTACACACGACAGGAGTATGAGAAGAGGAGCACCAAAAAAACCAAACCCCACCTTCTTGCACTCAAATTCAGTACTGCAATTCCTGCCCAAAAAGTAGCCTTGTGACTTAAGGAAATAAAAAGCAGGATCATAAGAACAGCCAATTAAAAAAGCTGGCAACTGCCATCTCATTGTTCTGAAGAGTGGATCTATACCACACAAGAACTACAACCCAGCTCTGTAAGTGTTGCTGCTGACTGAGACCAGAGCAATTATTTCCCCCCTTAGATTCAGAGAGGGTGAAGAAATTTGCATTTGTATTTGCTTATTTCTAGTCTGACTTCAGGGAGGAGAACATTTCACTCTGTGGCAAGTGCCAAGCTTCCTTCCCCTGGAACACTGAATTTGCTTTTAAGGTGTCAGATGATTTGGCGGGGTTTTTTGAATGCTGTGAGAAAAAACAAACACCATCAACTAAATTATTAAATGGGTTCAAACTGTTTCTTGCCATTTCAAGGCTAATGAAGAGATTTTCTACAAACCCTTGTGGAGATTCAGCGGTGAAGACAGCACAGAGCTTTCTGACATATCAAGAATTTTCAAAATAAAACAAAAAAGTATTATTCAGAAAAAGAAATACAGTTAAATAAAATTATTGATGTCAGATTCAAATGGAAGCTTTCTCCTTCAGCAATTAAACTTGTATTACAATTGCAGTTTACTCTCTGATTGCTAATCAATATTTCATATGGCACTCAATAATGTAGCCAAATATTAGCTGCCAGACCCTTGGAAAACATTGTTTTTCTGCCAAGCTTTCCTTTCATTTTACAAAGCTATGAATAAATATTGTAGAAAGATATACAGAATGGTTGTCTGATAATATCTTTTTTTCTTGATAGACCTAAGTATCAGACTTCTTTAAATGCTATAGGTGGTAAGAAAAAAAATATAATTTCGAACAGAAAAGTCAGACAAGGGTTGAATAATTGTTCTCACTTTCTGTTGAAATTTGTGGTACAATTTTTTAAGAAACAGATCAAATTAAATATTTTCCAGTTATTTTTCTAGTCATAACACTATTAATTATGTCAATTTACTTGTGTATTTAAAAGGCTGAAATTATAGAAACACTAGACTAATTTGTGAGAATATTGTATTATTGTTAGAGACCTAAAAGCCGCTGGGGGAACATTTCATTCTTGTTCTGACTGCTGAGAGACAGAAAAATACAGCAGACCAGAAAGCACAGAATAGGTAGGCTAACCTGCAATTATATAAAGACTAGGTTATTAGACTGTCACAAATGCAAAGGGCACTGAAAAGACAAAGACTGATTTAGACTGCTAGAAGATAAATCAGTGTGATAGTGTGGTTCCAACTTTGGTTAGCATATCTGTTTTTTTTCATTTGCAGACATTTGTTTGTTGATATTACAGCTGCAACTATAATAAAACAGAGCAGCTGAGAGCTATTACCCTCTGCATCCATCTTCATTTTGTCATGAAGGCTCATATATTCACACAATCTAGAATTGCAGACACACTTAGAACACTCCAATAAAACCAAACCTCTTCTTTATATGTAAGAAAATTAATTTTTCTTGCATACATCTCTGTACTAAGCCCTATACCTTGATTTGTCCAGAGAACATGAGGTGGATAAAGCAGTCTTCCCTTGGATTAAACAGTATAGGATAAACAGATAGAAGTCTCTCCACCATTCCCTCCATAACCATGCAGCAATACACAGCTTCTGATGAAAAACTGAAGCAGCAACACCAGAGCCTTAATAATGCTGAGCCAGAGTGCAGGTGCCCCAGATGATTTAAGAAGCTGCATGGCAATAATTACAGAAGTAGCACACTGGCTAAAGAGGTAAACAATGATTAATTACTGTATCTTTTTCCTGTTGAACCTTGTTGTACAATCTTCTATCAGTTAAACATGAAAACTTTAATTCAACTTACAATACTGAGAAGATTAGGATGGGGAAGATGATTTTAGCCCCTTGGGCCCAGGACCAACCTCTAGCCCTCAGTTCCAAACAGTACTGGCACAGAAGGATCACTGGTGTTTCTAGGGAGAACACATCCAAATTGGACTTAAGGAGGGGCAAATGAAAGCAATGCCTGATCCTTTAAATCCTGATCCATTAAATACCAGTTACCTCCCAACAGCCTAGTGAAGCATCTAAGCAAGTTCACATCTGATACTTTATAAATTAAAACCAATACATTAAGCTTGCTTTCAAAGCACAGGCTAAATGCCAACAGTCCATGAGCTATATCATAGAATCACAGAATGGTTTGGGTTGGAAGGGACCCTAAAGATCACCTAGTCCCAAGCCCCCTGCAAGGAGCAGGGACACCTTCCACTAGACCAGGTCACCCAAAGCTCCATCCAACCTGGCCTTGAACACTTCCAGGGATGGAACATCCACCATCTCTTTGGGAAACCTGTTCCACTGCCTCACCACTCTCACAGTAAAGAATGTATTCCTTATGTCTAATCTACATCTACCCTCTTCCAGTTTAAAGCCATTACCCCTTATCCTGTCATTGCATGTCCTTGACAAAAGTCCCTCCCTAGTTTTCTTGTAGGCCCCCTTTAGGTACTGAAAGGCTGCTATAACATCTCCCCAGAACCTTCTCTTCTCCAGGCTGAACAGCCCCAACTCTCTCACAGCCTGTCCTCACAGGAGAGGTGCTCCAGCCCTCTGATCATCTTCATGGCTTCCTCTGGACTCACTCCAACAGGTCCACATCCTTCTTATGTTGGGGGCTCCACAGCTGGATGCAGTACTGCAGGTGGGGTCTCACAGAGCAGAGTAGTGGGGAAGAATCCCCTCCCTCAACCTGCTGGCTACACTTCATTTGAGGAAGCCCAGGATGCAGTTGGCTTTCTGGGCTGCAAGGGCACATTGTCAGCACATGTTGAGCTTCTTGTCCACCAGCACTCCCAAGTCCTTCTCCTCAGGGCTGCTCTCAATTCATTCTCCCCCCAGCCTGTATTTGTGCTTAGGATTGCCAACCCATGTGCAGGACCTTGCACTTGGCCTTGTTGAACTGCATAAGGTTTGCCCACCTCTCAAGCCCAGCAAGGTCCCTATAGATGGCATCCCTTCCCTCCAACATGTCAACTGCACCACACAGCTTGATGTCATCAGCAAACTTGCTGAGGGTGCACTCTATCCCACTGTCCATGTCACCAAAGATGTTAAACAGGGCTAGGCCCAATACCAATCCCTGAGGAACACTGCTCATCACTGGTCTCTACTTGGACATTGAGCTGTTGACCACAACTTTTGGAGTGTGATCATCCAGTCAATTCCCTACCCACTGAGGGGTCCATCAAGTTCATGTCTCTCCAGTTTAGAGACAAGGATGTCGTGTGGGACAGTGTCAAATGCTTTGCACAAGTCCAGATAGATGATATCTGCTGCTCTTCCCGTATCCACTGGCCCTGTCACAGGAGGCCACCAAATTGGTCAGGTACGATCTGCCCTTATTGAAGCCATATTGGCTGTTACCAATCACCTCCTTGTTTTCCATGTGCCTTAGCATAGTTTCCATTTTTCATCAGTTCTGTTCTACTCTAAGGCAGAAAAGCCCAAGAGACATTTAGTAACTCAGTGTATTGAACTGGACACGACATTTTTTTATTCACGCAGAGTAGTCCGCAGTACCCCATACAAAGAATGAGGAAGCCCATATTCAAGTGGAGTGTAAACTCTCAAGACAGGCTTGACCCATCAGTCACCTTATGCAGCTGATCAGAACCCTCCCTTCCCAACAGGAAGCTACAAGCCAGCTGGTTTTCAGCTGCCTCTTCACCAGAGCTGAGCTGTTTTCAGACACTGTAAAGGATCAGGACAACTATGTTTTAGTCCATTAAAAACTATGGAAGGAATAATCTAGCCAAATAACTCAAAATAAAGGAATAAGGAAGTTAAAACCAGATTCCTTGTAATTTACTCTAAAGCATACACTTGAGAGAAGAATCTTGGTCTTCATGCAAGGAGGAAACATGACAAGTTAATTTATAATTTAATAACTGAAGAAATTGGTCTGTGCTGTAATGTAACTATATTAAGTGGGTAGATTCATATTCTAGCAGAGGTATTTAGACCAAATAACTTCAGAGACCATTAAAAAATATAAGAGGGAAGTTGCTCTAGGTCTGCATAGAATGTATCAATAATCATGCACAGCTTCTCATATTGGTTGTCTTTTACAGCATGACAATATTTTCCACTACAATTCCTAAAAAAAAAATCACACTAATTCTAACAGAAACAGCTCTTTCTTCAGGAAAACCTAATGTTATTATTAACAAAAATAGAACAAAAAACCAATAATACTGGTCCAATGATTGCAGGCAACTGGTAAGACATAACAAGCTAATGTATTTACACTAACAGATGGAGTATCTTTAAGGACATTCAAAAACACACCATGAGAATGCATTAATATAACACCTTCAACTCCAGCCTTAAAAAGTGCTAATGAACAGTGTATTCCTGAGCTATTGCCTCATCTGTAGCACTGACTGCTTAGCACAGGTCAGGTCACTTGCACAGCTTCCTGATGCAGAGTCTCACCACACCACAGCTGAGAAGGGAAGATGTAGAAAGTGGAGAAATATGCAAAAAAGGATGGGTTCACCCCTGGGAGGAAGGGGAAAGCAGCAGAGGACCTCATCTCTACACAGATCCTGGACTGGTTTACAAACAAAATAATGTATTTCAGCAGTCACTAGCTCCCTGCCACTGACAGACACAAACACATGAACACACTCACAAAACCTCATTTCTTCACCTGGCAAGGTGAACACTTTTACTAGAGCTCCTATTCATTGGAGCAGCTTTCTGCCCTGCTCTATCTTCTATATCAATAAAGAGTGTAACATGGGCAATACAAGTTTTTCATTTGCTGCACTGTATACCTAATTTAAACTGTGCAAATACATTGGAAAGTGCAACCAAACAGGCATTAAGGCCTCATGTTACTTACATAATGCTTTATTCTAATCACTCACCTTTGCCAATTTATTTCTGCTTATAAGCTACCTAGCTCAAGTTTAAGATATACCAGACGAATACCTGCACTAAAACAGCCTCCCATGAAAAAATTGCTGAAGAGGTAAACTTCAGGGATACCCAAGGAAGGACAGTCCTACTGTTGTTTTTGTTATGCTATGTTCAGAGAAAGAATACAAATTTGAGCATATTCCTCATAAGTAAAGAACTCTCAACCACTTGGTTTTTGTATTTCTGTAACCACCCAGAGCCATTAGCTTTTTTTAGCGAGTGGCTCATATCTGAATAAGTAATATTTGCACAAAGGTAAAGTTTTTCTACTTACGGAGTCTCAGAACATGTATTGCCTAGCCTATATACATACATGCACTTACACTAAAGAAATAAGGTATTTGCTGAAGATCAACAAGATTCCAGTCTTGGGTATTTAACAGCCAAACAGGAGAACACACATCGTACCAGCAGAGAGAAATCCATAAATAAGCATTCTCCAGGCATGACACATCCTTAGATATGACCAACTGTAGAACAAGAAAGGCACAATAATGAATTCAGTTACCCAAACTCCATTAATACTTAGAGAAAGCTGAGCATCTATCACTCTCAGAAAAGTGCTAGATGTGTTCAAAGCACCACTTCATAATTATTGCTTAAGTGTCAGGACTTGGTGCTCCCCGCTACCTCTTCCCCTTTCAGTCTAAGAACACACAAGATAAGCCTTTCTAACAGATCGCACTAGAATATCTGGTATCCTTATAATTCATAGACGTTTGCTAAATAACATGCATGCAGAGATATCTTAATAATAAATGCACCAGCTGTTTGCTATTTTAGGATCTAATTGAGAAACAGTGATAAATTACTTATTATTGTGCTACAAAATGAGTAAGACTCAAGACGAAAAATAAAGGCACAATTTATGACACACCTTACAAGCAAAATAATGTATTTCAGAGTTTTTTCTAAAATATCTGGTGAGGTGGGAATACAGAGGTAGGGTCCTTAAATCATCAAAGCAGGCTAGCAACAAATGAGAGTCTGCCTTTCAATACGTGTTTCTAAACATCTGAATGCAGGAGCTGTTGAGTTAGGTTAATATTTGGGACCAGATTAAATCCCCATAGACATGAACATTAGAGACAACACAACCCATCCTGGTGATCCTAAATGCACACATGGTATCTCAGCCAGCCCCACACATCTCACTCTGGAACATGTTTAATAAAAGCAAGGAAAGATACAAGTGGGAGATAACCCAGTTTATTTAGTAGAACACCAGGGAATGAGGTGGTGGAGAAAGAACAGAGTACACATACAAAGAACTAAACCTGAGTCAAAAAATTCAGCTTCCTTAAGATCCAGGGATTATGTGGGTCCTTCTAGGGACCACCTGCTACATACTGATCACTTAATCACTGCTTACAAATTTAACTAGTCAGAGTCAGGCTATTTCTGCTTTTCTGTGTATATACTTGCTTGGCTATATATATTTTAAGTAAAATTATTCCTTGCTCCATCATATCCATCTTTAATACACACTTTACTACAAATCCATAGAGCTCAAAGGCACTATTTAGACATTTATTTTCCTGATCAACTGAGGGTTGGAGCTGAAAAGTAACTGTAAAATCTTAGTTTGCCAGCCCAGAAGAGAAATCTGGATCTTGTAACTATTTTCACCTTGAATTTTTAGAATGTGTTATCCACTGGAGGTACACACCACACTAAAGACATTAAAAAAATGGAAGGTCCTCTTGTATTTCAAGACAAAAGCATATTTCCAAAGAAACTGCTAGAATAGGTTATCTTGATTCTTCTGGTAAATAACATACAGATTAAGATGTCCCAGCAAACATACTAAAAAGATCAACTAATGATTTTCTGCAAATGCCAAAAAGAAGTTAACATGTACCCCAAAATTACAGAAATTTGGTTCTTAAAAAGTACTATTGAGTAAGAGTTTCAGAACTGCTTTGAACCAAGCTAACTCAAATCCAGTTACAATTTCATAAAAAAAATCCTGTGGCTAGGAGAAAGTTTGGGCCAAAACTTTCCAGTCTTGTACTTCAAAAATGACAAAAGTCAAACTACATACCATAATGCAACCTGAAACATTCAGGTGTACTTTGGTAAACAGTCTCTTCTTTTTCCACCTTAATCCACCTCCTGCTGCATTTTTGCCTGTGCCTAGTCAGCAGCCTTGGAAGACTTTCCAAAACAAGGCTGAACACGGCCAGTGGCCTTCAGCAGCATGACCAGTGTCTTCCCAGCTTTCACCAGGACAGCACAGCTCACACCACAGCCCACATTCACCATTCAAGGAGATGCTGCTTTTTCTAGAGCTCAAGGCCACATGCTGTCCGAAGACTGCCAGAACAACCTTGCAGTACACTGACCCTCCTTTCACAGCTGTATAGCTAACAGCTGTGCTGGTACACCCAAGCCTTAAGTGTTTGCCTTAAATCAGCACTTCATCTTAATTGGAAAGATCAGCTCTCATGCACTAAGGCCAGCTCAGTGGCAGTATAAGAAATTAGTATACCTGAATATAGAATACTCAAAAAAACCCAAGACTGTTTTTTAAAATATTAAAAATGGATTTCTCTCAAGCTGGAAACTTGTTTGAATATTATACTGAAAAAATTACTTTCACATACTCCTTTTTAATTTCCCATTCCTGTTCCACAAAGCTAGGCTTGAAGATAATTTGATTTTTATAGAATTCTATTTGGAATTAAACATTGAAGAGTACCATTGTGAAGAACCCAAGTGGTCATTGAAGTAATAAACTGACTTGAAATTAATTCACAAGATCACCTGCAATCCAAGCATTAGGTGCACTACTGGGGAGAAACAAAACAGCAGTTTGGTATGAAAAGAAACATTAGAAATTGATTCTATCAGAAGCCATTTTTCTTGAGTAGAAAGTTTGGAATAAGTAGATTATTGCAATTCTAGTCTTCAGCTGTGCAGCGAGAAGAAAGATATCTGCCATTTGCAAGAAGCTCAAGGACATGAAGTCAGCCACAGAAAATTGTTCTTGAAAACAAGTATTTTATTCCTGCACCTGCAGTGTTGTCTTGCCAGATACACAGGCTTGGCCAGCCAGCTGTCTTGCCTATCCTGCCAATTTGGTAACCTAGTTACAGTATCAGAGATCCACTTGAAAGACAAAGGGAAATATCACATTTTTCCGGAAAAAAAAAGAACCTATTTTGTTATTAAAATCAGCAGTATTGAGGTAACTAGTACTGGCTTTTATCAAGAACATACCAGAAGCAGAAAAAAGTGTCAGCACAGTATGGTTTATGCTTTCCCAATGTAGAAGAAAGTTCTGAAGAAGCTACTTCAGGGACACGTCAGAGCACTGAATTTTATTTGGAGCTATAACGCAGGTTACATATCAGAAAGAGTCAACAACTGGGTATATAAGTCAGTATTTAACAAACAGGTTGTCCTTATATTCTGGTAATAATCCACATCAATCATGAACCACAAATCTGATCCACAGACTGAACTTGTCTACAGATGTAATTCACCATTCCTCACTTGAGCCCAAGTCAGACATGGTGGTGCTAAGTTCATTCCCATGGCCAAGGACTGGGCACAAAAATCTTACATTAATAAGTTACTTCCATTATGTACAGCTTTTCTGCTAATGCATTATTTACCTGAGAGCACCACTCACTTGAGCAGACTAGATTCCAAGTGAGCAGGTTTGCACCAAAGAGAACTACTATCAAGTGGAAGCCCAGGAGACAAGGCCATTATTCTTCCTCACCTTAATAAAGAAAAACCTTGTGCAGAGAACAGCTACAGCCATGGCTATAGTTTTGTGGAACATAACATTGGAAGAAGATTTCAGTCCTGGTAACAACTTTTCATCTTGATGGTGAACAGAAACATAGAAAAGCACTGACCTTCCAGGAAGCAGGGGACCCCCACCCTACATAGCTTAAAATATCCTTCAAACCATGTGAAAATTCTCTGAATTAAGAACTCCACAGAACACAAGAAACTATCTGTGTTTATAGAAAGCTTTTCCATCATCTTTACTCTTCCTTACTTCACATTCAGGACAACTGTTACTCAAGTTGTCTTCTCACTGTTTACAGTGATTTTACTCAGCCAACAGCATTAAAGAATTCCATCCATCAGTTTTCAAACAGTGGTAGCAGTAGCAACACAAGTTTCTTGTATCAAGAAAAGGTCCAATTATTAGAGCTCAAAAAGAGAAGGACATTCTATCATTGCTAAGGAATATCTAATTTTCACTGACTGATGGTATAAACCAATACAAGAGGTTCACAATTACTCTGGAACAGTTCTGTTAGCTCAGGTAACAGCACTTCCAAGTTCATGTCAAAAGGTTTCCTCAAAAACAAGAATAAATAAGTTGTTTACATTGTAAACATATTTGATTTACAAATTAGAAATATGACCACTAATCTGGTCTCTCAGGTTCAGTGTATTTAATCAATGTTGCCTTTATAAGCTCTCCTCCCAGCAGACCAGTTGTTTCAGAACTAATACAGACCTTAATGAATTACTGAAATGTCAATAACTGTAGGCATCAATTGGTCAGTTAGGACAAGCATTTCCAGTTTTCAAGCAGCTCCTAGTTTGTGCTGCTCCTTATGTGAGTTCCTATTCCGACTATTATATATTTGCTTTGCTGACATTAAAAGGATGAGGATTCTTTTCTGTGTTCTTCATATTTCATTCACGAGCCCTTTTTATGCAGTGATTCCACACCTGACAGCAGGCCCTAAAGCAATCATACACACTAAACAATTACAACAACTCATAAAAATAAGTAGTGCATAAAATGTAACACAAGAACATTACCTTACAATACTTGACACCCTCAGGGGATTCATTTTCCTTTCGCAAACACATAGTTCCCTTTGACATTAATGGGAGCTACATGAATAAGAAAAAAAGCAATAGATCCTTTGCCTGAAAAACACATTTGTGTAAGCGGATATTGGCAGCCTGTTCAGCCCAGGTGATTGGTGGTGGGCTTACCTAGAAACATTTGCCTGCAGGCTGTTGGTTCATATCACAAAGCTGAGAACTACAAGTGTCATTACCTCTCTGAATATTGCTTGGTGATTTATCATCTTGGTTCATTTCTCAACATTTACTTTTACGTAACCGTACTAACTGGGCTCTCTTTTATAAAGCGGTCCTTCCACATCACTGTTTAAACACACTAGTACACTAGTGCTAATTATAACACAATTTGTACAATGTTGATACAAATCTCTTCCATTGGGAAATATGCAGTAAAATTAGAGATAATCTTTCAAGTTTCTAGATCTGAATAGTTAGATGCAGTTAAATGCAGTTAGATGCAGCTCATTAAAAAAGTCAGAACTACTTCATATTCTGCATTTTCCTTCACATCCTATAAAATAATTACACAAGAATAGAGTTAAGTAAAACAGAGTTACAGCATTAATATCTACTGTTAAAGAGTTGCAGTAGGACTTACATCTACCTTTGATCACAGAACTACAGAGATCAATCACATAATATGCTTCAGTTGGTATCATTCTGGCACTAAAATATTTTGGATTTTGGGTACATCTGTCAAAGCTCAGCTTGAATTTCTGATATGGAACCAAGGGCAATAGCTTTGTGAAGGTAAGAAAAACAGCAAAAAAAACCCAAAAAAAAGAGTCAGGAGGAACAAGAGATGCATGGTAGTCTAAATAAGGCTTCCAGAGCTCACTCTCCTCCTCCTAAAAAAAAAAAAATTTCTTCTCCCCTATTCAGTCATCCTCAGCCCTTCTGTTAACCTTCCCTTTTCTGACTTTTCTCCCATACTTCAATTTATGTTCTCTTAGTGATGCCTGGAGATTCAAGCTTGCTTTCAGTCACCTCTGCATATTCCATATCCTCTGCCATTAACCTTGCACAGAGATTTTTGTCTAGCTCTTTCCAGGCCATTAACTTTTCAAAAATCCAAACCAAACACACATATGTATCTAGTTCATATTTTCTTGCTAACAAATGATGCAGTATCAGTAACACTTGTCACAGCCACTCCACAATTTCTGTAGGCCTGTGAAAGGCAGAGGTTGCTTGAGATTCCCATGGTCCTTAGGTACTATTTCAACCAACATAACTGCCTAACAATGCCCTATGCTGTCTTATGTTATACAGCTGTGTTCCTCTGAATAGGAGATCAGTTCTGCCTCTATCACATAACTTGGATTTGGTTTAGTTATTGATCTTATAAACACTACGCTCAGATGAAGCCATTCTGCCACAGTACATTTGTCTTTTAGAAGACAAAAATCTTTCCACTACCTAAGATTAAATTTCTTAACACAGCTAAAAGCAGTTGTGGATGCCTTCATGAAAACAGGCTGGACTCCCTAACACAAAGAAAAAAAAATGTAATCTTTTGCAATTCTGGATCTACTATTAGGGACAGCACAAAAAAGCTAAATTACAGGCACATACAACATTGTCAGAAAAAGTGCACCACAGATTAACACTCTAGTTTCACCATCTGCACTACAATTTACTCCACATCAGGACACTAGCAGACACGTAATATTCCTCTGTTTCACTGGTTCCTATCATACAGTTAAAGAGCCATGGCTGCCTCTGGGCACCACTACATGCCTACTACAACAGAAATTCGGCAAGCTTGAGGAGGAACACTTTTAGGGATTGGTGTTCTGTCACATCATCTCATGACAACAGACAGCAAAGTTAATGTCTCTCTATCAGGGTTAAACAAAGAATTCAGTGACTATTCTGAAAGACTGAAAAGAGAGATATACCCCTGTAATTTAAGGTGACAGTGGTGCCCCATTTTTAGAGTCAATCCATTTACAATGGTAGATAGGTTTTCAGAGGAGCTTCCTCCACAGAAATCCTCTTCTACACATTTCTTATTTCTGCTTTGCATCACCCACAGTAGTAGAGCAATGGGACCCCAATCCACAACAGCTGTTCCCAGTTGTTAACTTAACAGACCTATATCAAAGGCAGAATTTGTTCTTTTTCATGCTTTTTTCTAAAAGAGGAAAAATTTTTTTAAAAATCTGAAAGTGTCCTAGTTTTATTGGTTCACAAGATTCTTAACATGTATTTACACTAGCAGATTTCAAAAATATTTTTTTGTTTAAGCTTTGTAGCTGTCATACTGCAAGTTCAGATGCAGCCAAACAGGAACAATATACCACCAGGATGAGAAATAGTTGCAATCATTTCAGCTAGCATGATCTGCGTGCACAATATTATGTTGTGTGACAAAGAAATCAAAACTATATTTATTGGCATTGATAAGACTGGGAAACCTTGCCATGAGAGAAGGGGCAATGGATGGAAGACTCCAGATATGAAGGAAGGGACTACATGAGTCCCTAAATGAGAAGGAAGCAATAGTGCATGGTGCTAAGGCAGGGTGGTTTTCTGGTACAACTGTAAGAATGCAAAACCTCCAAACATAACCTATACTGACATGGCAATGCTTTTGCCACTGATAAAATATATCAATCTACAAAGTCTGAAGTCATTTGGCTAAGCAGTAATTGTTCTTGCAAATACAATACTCTACTAAAGCTTTTGCTAATAGACATATGGAACAGAAGCAAGCTTAACATACCCACAGTGAAGAAAAGGCTTTAAGAAAAAATGAACAGCACATTCATTTGAAGAAATAGTTATCTGCCCATAGATATTTATCAAAAAGAGAGATCAATGTAGTAGAGTTAATTCATCATTAATTGTCTGCCAAGTTTCTTAGAACCACAGAATAGCCATTGTTAAGAGATGGTTATTAGATATCAGTTATCTTTCCAAGTTCAGAACTGGAAATAAATCCCTTGTCTCTAGTCACAGTGGGGTAACTGCTGGCCTTTCAAAAGGCAACTCTGCTTATCTCCGGGTGCACACCATAATGTAAAGAATTCTCCAATATTTTGAAATTAAAAAACCACACAGGAACAGCATGCAGTTGTAATCTCAGAACACAAAGGATTTTTTAGTTTGCAAGCAGTTTTTGAACAGTACATTTTTATGTTGTCGCCTTGACCTACTCACCCACCAAACCACTTCAGTAAGAATTATTTCTATTATGTCCTTCTGAACAGATACTGCTCTAGCAATCAGAGAAGAGAAAACACACTATAGAGCTGTGAGCATGGAACAAGGCTTTCTATACAAGATGTAAGGCTAAAAGGATTTGTGACATCCAGGCAAAAACAGTTACAGATTTAAAGTCAAATTTCTGAAATCCACAAACTAGAATGTTAATAAACATTTGCAGATACAAATGCAGACAAAGTGCAGAGAAAGGGCAATCTTTTAAATGAACGGAGACAGACAAGCTTCAAAGTACACTGAAGTAACACTTATGTTTATCCACTCCTCTCTCAAATACCTGTACAAACATGTCAAAATACTAGCAGATTTAAGAGTAACATGAGCCATCTTGATAATTGCACTTGGCTGTGCACAAGTGTTCTGTAGATCTGTAAATCATTACTTGCAATCATATACGCCTGCCTGGAGGCTCAGCCTCTCTGAGAAGAGCTCACAATTCAGTTTTTGAAACATACCATCCTGAGACAAGACAGAGAATGGATGTCTCATATCTATTAGAGATCTCTACTGACTTTAATTATGGCCCAGAATTCCTAATAACTCCAAGTACTGTCTCCTGAAATGAAGATGATACATTAATTACAGCCACCAAGGACTTTGCAATTACAGGAATTTTTCCCAGAATAAAGATAGGAAGGAGGGAGAAAAATGCAAAGGATTATTCTCAAGGAATCATTCTTACAAGAAAAAAAAAATTATGTTCTCCTCCCTTCCTTGCAGAAAGGAATGAAAAATAAATTATTCTGTATTTGAGTGCCTGTAGCACAGGCCTTTACAGAGTAATCTCTTGTGAAGAGAAATATTTTATTAGGCAAGAAACATTCCAGAAAAGAGCAAGAAAATCTAGTGAAACTAAGAGGTCACAGTAGTGTAGTTTTTATTGGGCACATTCTTTACATCCTTAAGGCACTGAAGCAGGTAAGGTTTTAAGAACCTTTCAGTCCTGTCATTATTTACAGGAACTCATTCCCCTTGCATTGCAAACCCCAGAACAAGCAACTATGAAGTCCATGACCCTCTAAGATAAGAAAGTACACATCTGATATCTTGCAGATGCAGATAACCTTTGGTAAATGTGCAGCAAGTGTCCTTTGACTGATACGCTGTGATGTCACTGGACTACAGCAGGAGAGTAACAAGGAATCCTGTGCTCAGGGATAAATTAAACTATTTCTCATATACCTAAATGGAGGTTTCATCCCTTCCTGCTACCACTGAGGGAGAGCAGAGTTCAGACAGAGAAATTACTACAGTCAGAAGATAAGCTTTTTCCTTGATGTAAACCCCAAATCTAGCCAGGCTGATCTGCACAGGTGCTCCACCTTCCATGCTTGTTGTTACGCCTCCAAGATACATCATCTGCAAATTTTATAAGCAATTCTTTCCCCAGATCAGTTTTTATTAGAGTTTTTTTAAAAGTGCCAAAAAACAATGCATTGGAAATAAATAGAAAAGCCAGTGCTGATAAAATGTGTAGATAACTGAGCAATTGGAGTAGTGCTAAGCATTGAGAGGGGTAAGATAACCTTAAAAGCAAGCCAGCTTAGCTGGAAAGTCAAAGCTATTCACAAACACAAGGTCAGACATTTGGTAAAGGAATTCAGAATAGGGGACTGTATCCTGGAAAGTAGCATCTAAAAGATGCAAGCAGCAGATTGGGCAAGCATCTGCACTGCAGGATTCAGGCCCCATGCAGAGAGAAACTGGAGCTGGTGAAAACATCTCAAAAACAGAGCTGAAGTCTGGTTTTGTCATGGTGTGCCCTATTATTGTCCTCTTTAACTGAGGATACATTTCTGAAACTCACTTAAAAAAAATAAATAGAAAAGCACTTAAGTCTGACAAATAATTGAGGTCCTGATTCAGCAGTATTTAAATATGTGTCTAAACCTCAATAAACTACGCTGTGAGAGGCAGCTAAATGTTTCCTTTTTCTAGAGTCTTCAGGCATAATTCTGAGCATTATCATTTTTAAAGCAAGCCATTTTCTCTATAATTCAAGCTGGGCATGCTGCTTTTATGCAAAAGAGAACTGCTGTCCATGCTCTCAAAAGGCACAGTGAGCCCAGCATAAATAGCTTGCAGCTCCAAAGCAAGGTCACACTTCTGCTAGAGCAGACCATGGTAATGCCAACAGGTCAACATGCTTTTCCTGAAAAAATACATCACATTCAGCTCTGTATTTTCAACATTTCTTGTCTCCCGTGAAAAACAAAAAAAATTGTCTACAAACATGTGATGTTGTTAACAGCCTTATAGACAATTCTGCATGAAAAGTAAGAATTGCTACTTGCATGTAGCTCACAGCACTTTTTTTAAATTAAGACTTTTTAGCATTTTTTAATTCTATATGAAGTTATCAGGCTATTTTTTTTGTGATAATGTTCTCATTCACATTAAAAGTCACATGCATAACTAGCAGAGGAAAATAAGCAGTAAATCCCTATGGACCTGCAGTCAGTAGAGGTGGCAATTCATTTTTCCCTAAATGTTCATCAAAAAGAAACAGCTCATCCTATTCAGGTTGTACAAGTACTTAGACGGCCTATCAGAATGCATTAAATAAAATTTTGATGTTCTATCCTCAAGGTTAAGTTCTGCATATCGCCCTTGCAGGTCTAAATTCTCACGTATACAGGCAAGAGTTAGGAAACAGTGCCTTTATGACCTCAGTCAATGAGGTTAATAAGTCAATAAGGCATCCAACCACAGGACGCTTCTCAGAGAATTTTATCAGAAGGTGCAGAACAGAGTGAAAACAAAAATTTCTTAAAATTTCATGCTCCAATTATAGTCACTATTTTACTAGGACACATATTATGAATATATGCACTGCTCTAAATATATTCATGGTTTGTAACTAAAGAACTTAGTTTCAGGATTTATAACAAACCAATGAAATCCTGACTCTTTATTTGGGGTCTTTGATTTCTGTAAGTATGTTTTTAAGTTAAAAATACTTTAGCTGTTTAAACAACAAAACCCAGCAAAACCCAAGATAAAATATGGCACTTTTTTTTTGTTATATATCTCTGAAAAGTGGGAAGGGCACATTTATCTCTAATTGAGGGGTCAGACCTTTGCTGTCTGTAAAAAAAAAAAGAGAAACTCAGAATGTGGCCAGAATAATCTGTGTTACTTGTACCAAAAGTATGCCTAAAGTAGCAGCATCCAACCCCTCTCTCCTAGAAGGGTCTTGGTTTTGCTGTTATGAAGGTTGAATGTTTGTGACATTAGCAGTGTCATTTTACTACTTGTCTGTACTGTTAAGTTTATCAATATTCAAAGGCCTACAAATATTAGTATTTATACACTTAAGTGAAGAAGAACAGAGAATGAATGAAGTTTTAAGAAAGTAAACCTTTCTTTGAGCAGTTCAGAAGCCACACACACTGATTCAGGGTCACCCATCTCATACAAAGTTTTTTATTAATACAATCCCAGAGCTCAGTGACTTGATTCACCTAGTTTGATAGTAAACAGTTCAGTTAAAAATAACTTTTGAAACAAACATCTGTACAGGTTAAGATCAGTAAATATTTCTCCTCAGAGTTGCAAGCAGTCTGCTTCACATGTGACTATAACTAAATAATGAAAAAGAGTAAGACAGACATAGGACAAACTGCTTCTAAAGTGGGTCAGAAAATCTTGCTAAAAAAATCCCAACCAAAACCACAGCCTTATACTCTATTTTTTCAATAGCCTGGTAGTAAGAGTCTTAGAGAAAAGTCAAGCTTATATCATCTTGAAATACGCACTTACACTTTCCTATGTATTTCATTTTTCCTCAGTGATCTTGACTTTATTTAAAGCTTCTTTTAAAGAAATGATGACTGGTCTCAGACTACCTGTACAGTCCTGTGTACAAGGATAGTAGAGACAACCCTCTAAGAGTAGTTTACCAGGTGCTGTGGCATCAATCTATGAGCCAGAACAGACACGAAAGATGCATGTGTATGTTTAAATCTAAAATTACAGACAAACATAACACTAAGGGGAAACAGCAATTAACATGCTTCACAGCCTGTTCCCAGAGGCTGTTTTTTTGCCAGTGACACCACCAAAGAGCTAACTGCAAGCTTAGTGAATTATTCTAGTAGCAGCTACATCCTCACCATCGTTTTCCCCTACAGCTTTTCCCTTGCAAGATGTGACAAGTGCCCACAGTCACACAATAAAAATGGAGGCCTGTGAAACAGCAGAAATAAATGGCTCTGTCAGCAATCATCAGCTCCAGCCTACTTCCTTGTTTGGGATGGGGTAGGATGCAAGATGACCCACATCTCAACTCTGTGAGCTGTCACTCTGTGGTAAGGCCAGACATATGGCACAGGTCAAAGTTGACCCTAATGTGTGCACTCAGGTCTTTCAGACAGAATCCAGTACAGAAACCCAAAATGTGTAGTGCTCTCCGGTCTTCAGAAGTTGTTTGTCCAGATTATCTAGCAAGTCAGGCATTACTCATGCAGAGTAGGAGATGCTCAGACACACCATGCAACTTGCAGAAGTATCACAGTGTGGGGATTGTCACATAGCCTTCTTTCCCCACTGGTTTCTGTCTACATGCAGTCTGGCAGTACATTATACAGGGATTTTTCCCCTCATGTCACTAGCAGCATTCTACTGTAAACACATCTCTGCACTGTGCATCAAGTCACATTACACTTGGGGACACTCTTCACTTTTATGGATAGAAAAAAGAAGGGAAGATGACAAGGAATAACAACTGCCCATTATGACAGCCTTACAAGTGTGTAAAGTTTTCTGACAACATGATTGTCATTAATGCACTACAAATCCTAATTAAAGTGGAAATGCATGCCTCATTTCTTCTTTCTTCCTCTAAAAAGAGCCACCATTTTCAAGTGCTGTCAGAAGTGACATCGTTTAAAGGTCAGAAAGTTGACAAAAATGTGAGCAATTAACTGCTGTCAAGTAAAAATGATAGTCTAAGGGATTATACTACCAGAAGCTTGCCATATTCACAGAAAAATGAAACTAGCTCAAACAAGCGCGCCTTGATCTTTCCTTATTTTTCAGATGTGATAGTCCATAAGAGAGCAGGTCCTCTGTTGTTGTACTAGCTCTGGAATCAAACTACCCCATTTCTGGATGCTGACTCATTACTAATGCTTTAACTCAAAAGGAGAAGCAAATTTGGCAGATTACATTTGTACATGTATGTTTACATGCCAGGCACACTGCTGAAAAAAAACCCACAAGTTCAAGTGACACAAGTTGCTTGGCACCACCTGTCACTGTTGAACTTGGCCCAGAGACATTTTTGTCAGGCAGCTCTTGCTCATATGAGAGATTCACCCTCATCACTTAAGTACAGGAGTGTAGAGGGTCTGCTTTCTGAATAATCTTCCACACACAGGACTTACCTGTATACATGGTTTCACAGGCCACGAGTTCCATAAAGCTCCCTACACAGCACTAAGTACATAATAAATAACATCTTCAAAGTACTTGCATCTCTTCAGATAAAAAGCAGTGCAACCAGAAGTTATTACTTGTGTGATATATTATCAAACTCAGTCTGAACTTCCATTTCCAGAAACAATTTAGGACCAAAACATTAATGAACGTCTACAACTAAATCACACTTAGATACCTACTGAGAGATAGAAAGGCATCTATACATGGAAACTGAAAAGGGAACAAGGCAATAACTACTGTATTTTTTAGTGTTATTTGTAGTAGTCTAAAAACATCATAAAGTATACATGATTATATAATAACCTCTGTAATAATTCAAGGAAATTAAAAAGAGAAGGTCTGATCCAGATTAAATGGGTGACATGTAATAATGGCTACAGTCCCACTTCAACCGCAGTTACTTTCAAACATATGAATTAGCTTTAAAAAAAACAAAACGTGTCTGGCAATTTTTTTTTTTTTGCCGCATTAAGAACATGCCCCAGCGCAGGAGGAAGAAAATCACCCAAAGAGTGATTATAGACTTGCAATGCTTCAAAACAAATTAAAGATTCTGCCCTGCTTTTCACTAGATAACATGGTAAACAGGTTTTATTTGCTATATCACAATTATTTTTGTTTACCAAAAGTAAGTCTCCAGATAGCTGCATTGATCCTGCTACACTTAAGGTCATTTCATCTAAAGAAAAGTGTTGTACAGAAAATGTTTAAAAAACGCAACAATAGCAGCAAAGGGCATCTTGGGAAGCTTTAATGAGATTTTATTGTTCAGTGCAAGTTTAGCATTCCCACAGAACAGATCAATACTACTTGTTTCTCACAGATACATTGGGGAGTATCCTGCACTTGAATGCACCCAAAATGATCAATCCCCCCTGGCCCTTTCAGCTTTCTTCTAACCATTTTGCAGCAGGAGGCTGACTGTGCAGCTGGCAGAAACACCTGAGACAATACAGGTATCTGTAGGATCCCATTCATTTCCCATCTTGGTCAAAAAGGAATTTTTTTTTCCTGGAGAAGGAAATACTATGTCCAACTGGAAGACATGTTTCTTTACTTTGACTCCACAGGTACAAGTATCTGTGGACAAATTAAAAACTTATACTTCAGTGCTGACAGTAATTCTCGCACCATGAGTAGGGCAGAAGTTTGAGAGGGCTTTTAAACTCCCTGAAAAGTTAAAATACTAATTTAGTAAGTGTAGCAAAATCTGGCACTATTCAATGATGAAACTGTGCTGTTCTCAGTCCATTCAATTAATGTCTCCTGGCTACTTTTAAGTTTCCTTTAAAGTTTTTAATTCTCAATTTCCCATTTCACTTTAGCCTTTCTACCACTAATACTTTGTCAGGACAACATATGGGAATTAATGAGTATTTCTCTTTCCCTCTCTTTAGTTGTAAACATAGCCTGCTTGAGTTTATAACCAAAGCTGGCCAAAATTAGAGGAGATCAGCTATTTGGTGCCTCCTCTTGCTTCTTAAAGTAGACCCTCTCATATTTCTTTATTTCATAATAAAACATAGCCATGAGAATAGCAGGTAAATAGGACCAGGATTAAAGCCACCCGCAAACACACGTCCCCATTTAAATGCAGAGTTGGGGATTTGGTACACAGTGGAAAAGGGATTTTTTTTTTTAGTTATTTATGGAAAACAGAGAAAGTATTCTGAAGTGGGTTGACTGTCCTTAAGCCCTTCTACCCATGCATCTCCTTTTTTGTTGTTGTTCTTAGTTCTCATTTTCTTGCTGTATTAAAACAAGATACATGAAACTGATTACCCCCCATACACGCTGCTACCCTCCTCTCTGAAAAAAACAAACATCAAAACAATAGATAGTATAGACATGAGCTTAGATCAGAATATTAAGCACAACAAAAAAAAATTGAGAAGCCTCTGAAGATGCTAGAAGCCTGTTTTCTAGCTGCCCAAGAGGTCATATTTTAATAAGCATTTTTCCTACCTGCTACAGAGAGATTCCCTCATCATGACTCAGAAGTGCCAGACCACTTTTGACATTTGACATACGTGGTCACACAAGATGTGAAAGCATAGCCAAAGGGTGTTCAAAGGCTACCATGCTGGCAGGTGAAGCCTGCTTCCGAAGGATGCATGCTGACAGGGAACAAGCGCATTCTGGCTTCACACTGCCATGGCCCACAAACAGCACTGTACTGTTAACCCAGCCTGCCCGCTGTTTGAGGGATCTCCTTGAGCTAAATGTCACTTCTCCATCCAAACCACACAGTAAACACAGTAATAAAATCAAGTGAGTAAAAACAAATACCAGTTGAATTTGTAGCTGGTTTTTAATAAAGATAGCTTAAACTCACTGCTAAGAGGTTTTGTACTGTCAAGAAAAAAAAAACCCAACACACACAAAATCAAAACACCACACAACATAGTATTGGTTTAAAACTACCCATATCCTCATAACATTCTCCATACATCTTTAATTCCAATTCTGCGACATTTTCAGAGACATCTAGAATGGCATAAAATTCTGTTAGATTAAAACATCTTCCTCCAGCCCCCCCATTCTCTCCGTTCGGGCTGAAACTGCTACCCTCATTTCAGTTCATGCATAGCTTTAATTGCAGTTGTAATGGTAAAGGTCAATATTGATCCATTAACCCATCTACCTTGCAAGACTTCAGAAACTTATTCTCTTTCATACAGAATATTGAACAATATTAACGGCTATTGATGAGTGAAAACAGGGTCAAGGACTACACCTCTGATCCTCACTGCAATATTATCTCACCGCAGGCATTTCCACAAGCTTTTGGACTAGGCAGCAGAACAAGTCCAGAAAGATTCCAAACTGCAGAACTTTTTAGATTTTGCTAATTAGTCACTAGTTGTCAAGCATCTGCAGTGTTTCGAAACGTAACTACGAGTAAAGTAATAGTAAAAATAGGGTAAATAGACTTGTTTAAACAAGAACTGAATACAAATAGTTTCCCCAAATATAGCAGCTGGAAAAAACACAGCACTTTTTGTCTTAGTATGAGAACAAGAATATCAAGCCTGTGCCCAATGTTTCTCTTATTGTGAATTAAAACTGAACCAAGAGGGCATGCAATTCTTGACACTTAAGGAGAAAAAGTTTTGCTACTGCAACAATAATGAACCCACTGAGGCAGAAGCCAGCAGGAGCCTTTGAAAGGGGCAGCTTTCTCTGGACCCATGTCCCATCAAATTCCTAACAGAAAAAAAAAAAAAAAAAATACAGCAAATCCAAGCCTCCACAGGATTCTGGTTGCCACAGGGTGCCAAAGCAGCAGCTTCAGCTGTAGGTATCACATTATTTGGATAAGAGCTCTGATCCAAACCTCAGAGGCACAGTACTGCTCCTGCAGTATTATTTGAAGTTTTCTACCTGATTAACAGATTTGCTCAGGTTTGAGTGGGGGGGGTCTGTTGGATTAACCTTTGCTTGCCTGAGTTGGGCTGTTTGATTACAATAGAAATGCACTATCATATGTATGAGACCACCAGAAAACCTCAGGCTGGTCAAACATAACCAAGTAAAAGCACACTGTCTAGGTTAAAGCAACCCAGATAAGTAGAAATATATATCTAAATGTTGACTACCAAAAATTTAATCAAAGTTTCAATTCAGTCCACTAATCATGAACTTTGAGAGCTCTCACAGAACTTTTTAGGGTGGACCAGGCACAAACTCAGAGCATTTCTCAGTCTGGAAAACATGACCTGTTTGCATCTAGAGGAGTCAAGGCAGGGGTTGGGATGAGTTGGAGGTGCCTCATGCTACCACACATTGAGCACATTGCTCAGAGGGCCTTCATTGCAAATCATTTGCTTGATGATCTGCAGCCAAGAGCCCTTGCATCCTATTTTATACCAAGCAGCTCTAGGAAACTAGCAGCAAATAAAGCACAAAATCTGATCATTGAAAGCCACAGTAATAATGTAAACACATCTGATATAACCCAAGCTATGCCAGAGATACATTATTATGAACATAATGACGCTGAATCATTCACCACTGAACACTGACAACATTCCTATTGCTTTACCTTGTGTACTGCTATTTTCCAAGAATTAAGAGGGAGCAGTCAGTTTTCACCAGCTAATTTCAGTCATGTCAGTTATATGGAACTGGCTGTACTGACGTTATCCTCTCTGCTTAATAAACCAGAGCACACATTTTAAACACATCTTTCCAGAGATGAAAGCCTCATAGGTCAGCACATTTGGGCTGACTCGCACCTACAGTAGTTCTTCAGAAGTGAGTAGACAGTCATTACACACATTGTGCGACATTATTACTGGTTTGTCATTCAGCACAACACCTAGTGTAATTGCAACAACTACTCTTCCTTACCTATGACAGAATACCTGTCAGGAGCCAAAACCTGAAGTGTCTGGGGGAGGTCAAAAGTAAATCACTTCTTGGGATGCATGGGAAGTATTTATCCTGGAATCTGAACCAGGTCACTATCTCCATGTATTTCTACATCAAAGCTCCAGCTGAAAAATAAGCTGCTTTATATTCATAAATTATTTATTCCTATCATTAGTAACACCTCAAAGTCACCTGCTTACTGGAAAGAAGGAAGGGTCCTTACGTCAGACAGTGTCAGAAGTAGGTCACTTTAAATGGATTTTTTTTTTTTTAGAAGTACATGACTCAGTTCAACACCACCTTATACAGATTAGTGCTTTGGCATATATTCCATACATAGCCACCAGCTTGAACATTAGCAACTATGAAAGACTTTTAAAAGCTTAAATACTGAATCCAAAACTAACTAGAATGGGATCCAATCCCCAGGCAGCCTCCGAGTCCAAGAGGCTTCAGAAGCCTTGGAAATCTTTTCCTACCAAACATTCTTTTTTATCCTGTAAGATTTAAAACTCTCCTACTGAAAAGCAAAGAGCTGATGAAATCTAAGGGATGGAATCCACAGCACCTGGTCGGTGAGGTGGTGAACTTCAGGTTCAAAACAACTCTGTGCATGCAAGAGAACAATTCTAGACATCATCAGCCAGAAGACAAAAAGCCCCTGATGACCTAAACATCAGCCTTGCTGCTGTACAGTGTTGTTGTTTGGATCTTGCTTGTGCATAGGGTTTATCTAAATTGCCTGCAAATAAACAAGCCTGTGTTAGTGAAAGGCAACTATAACACCAATTTTCCTCTTTAAGGGAAACAATACCTAAGATGTTTCATGTTGACCACTTTTTTGAGTTAAAGGTGTTGTTTGGGGTTTTTTAATATTTTTCTGGTTTAAAAAAAAAGTTAGGAATATAACAATAATTCAAGTACAAATAAAATGGGATGTAAAAATCTTTCTTGATTATAGCCTTCCAGAGCAATGGCAGCAAGGAAAGAAAATGCAAGAGATTTTTAACCTCTCTTACTTCAGTTAGGACACTAATAGGTTGCAGCTGTAATATAATAAAGAGAGAAAAGTGGCTCACATCTACACAAAAAAACCTTCTCATAGCTTTCAGTTAAGCATGTGCTACTCTCAGTAGCAGCCCAAACATATGTGCAGTGGTCATAGAAGGAAAAATAAGATACTGGAGTAGATTCAACATATTGAGCAAATCCCTTGAGTTTTTAATTTACCATCATTCTCTTCCCTCCAGATGCAATTCAGGATTTTACAAAATTAAGTTACATAAAAATGTTTCCATTCATATGACATAGGAATTTCATTTCATCCTATTCAGACAACCTAATAGCTGTACCAATACTGTACCCCATCTTGTATAGGAAACCACTTAAAAAAAGGAAAAAAATTTCAATAGATGTACATTTGCAGTAGATTTGCATCTGCTGCTGTAGAAAGTGAAGTGTCACTTGGAGCAGAATTTAGATAAAATACCTTCTTGTAAAGTGTGTATCATACCCGTTTACAGTAGGAAAAACTTAATAAATCCAAGACTGAAAAAATTATTATTCATTGAAAAGAAGCCACATGATCAGATGCGTAAAGATAATCCTGATGTGAATACAGTGATCTTTTATGGGATAATTTAGATGTGATTCCTTTCATTGAAGGCCCATTAACCAGGTATAATAAAACCTACAATTAATCTGAAAACAAGAACATAACATTAAGTTTCCCAACACATCAAGTTTTCTAATGAAGGAAACATTTCCTGCTATCTTTCATCAGAAGAGAAATCTAATAAAGTTTTATTAGAATGTACAGTAACAGAACAGATAGGTTTAGAGTACAGCCTCTGTACAGTGTAATGAGGTTTTGGCTCATAAAAATGCTTAGACTTTCATTAAGGAGATCAATGAACCCAAAAGAAAATTAGTTTAGCAAAAATATACACGCAAGTCCTCTGGAATATCATCTAAGTGAAAGTGTACTTTGTAAGTTTCAATACGAACCAGGGCATCTTTCACAAAGAAACATACATGAAGGAAATACCATGGTAACTAATAAGAAAACAAACCTGAGGTCTTTGAGAAAGGACCAAGGGGCAGCCCTGAATTTCACAATAAACTTAGAGTGAAACACATTTGAGTAAGCTCAGCAAAGAGACAAATGTGAATTGTGAGGAAAGGCAGAGTATCGCACAGCCACAGCATCACCACAACTGCAGTGGAGGGTGATAGAGGGAGCGTATTGCTTCCACATAGACACATCCTGCACAGAGCCACCAACTACATCTGAATTCATCTACATACCCAGTTCTTAGATACAGGTATCTGTTTTAAACTGGCTATACACCACTGTGTTGCTCCATAACAAAATATATAGCCCATATCATAAGGAGACAACTAAAAAAACTAATCAAGTCTAGGACTTGGAAATGCTTGCATTTTCCTTCCAGTTAAAAATTATATAAAAATTGCCTTTAAAGTTCCTTAAGCAATAAACATAAATGCTCATTAATAAATATTACTAAGTAAGTAACAACTGTCATGTTGTAACAGCTAGGAGTCCCTCCTAGATCCAAAATAGGCTTTCATCTCAAGACATACTGCAAATTTCTGAGGTCACCAAGTACCTCTCTTAGTCTTCTCACTAAAGGAACCTCAGCTGTCCTCAGACTGTTTTCCCCACTCCAGAAATATCTAGCAATAACACAGAGTTATTGTTTAGCTTCTATTGCACTCTTTGGAACCTAGGAGCACAATATGTAATTATACACACACATATAGAGAAATATACAGTTATCAGTTTCCTTCAGGTGTTCATTGAGCTGGTTTTACCTGTTCACTTGATTTCCATTTAATGGTCCAAATACCTTGCTGGAGTGTCCCCCACTCCCCCTAAAGTAAAATAAACTTTATCGGTTAAAATTTAGGTCTGTTTTGTATACAGTGCTTGCATGAACATTGAGAATAGCCACTCTTAAGTTATCAAACATGATTAATAATCTCCCAAAGGAATAACATTGCACAAAAACCACTCTGGAATGGCCACAAAGAAAAAATAATTTGATAAGCAAACACAATTTCTGAAAGCCAAACATTGCTGGGGAAACTAGCTAAACATGGGTTTAATCTAATCTGAGGCAGACAAGTTTAAGATATTACCAAACAGCAGCAGGAAAACATTGACCTTTCAGCTGCATCCTGCTTTTAATCTGTCCACTGTAGCTCCTTCTGCAAAACTACGGGCAATAGTTTTAAGAAGTTGCAACATCAAAAGCAAAGTTTCCAGAGAGTAATGTCATATGCTCCATTGTAACCAAATATTTGTTGATATTCCCAGTCTTTACACATTATTGAGACTAAGGGTGGGACGAATAGCTTTAAATACTCTTACAGCTATAAGTAAGGCTTATGAATATAAATAGTTTCCTTCTGATCACAGCAAGATTTAAGAGACATGAACCCATAGTCACACAATACAAGGGGAGCTGGCATCCATGACAGATAATAGCACTTAAAAGATTACTCCTATTCAAACTACTCACAAAGTTTACACGGATAGCATAAGGGATAACAGATATACTGAGCAAAAAGCTGTACAACTAAAAGAGTGCAATCACAAGCCTTTGGAATAGCTGTGCTCAGGGTTCCAGCCTCAGTGGTGTGCAACAAGCTCCGGGCTGGCATTAGTCAGGCAGATCTCAGCAGAGATGAGTTTGCAATCTTTGAGGATGAACTATATTCAAAGGACTGCACAAAGTCTCAGAGTTGTATCAGGCCTGCATGACATATGGCTCTTCAGCTGGATGCGTTCCACTAAGCCACTCCGTTGGCCTGCTGCACTCTGGATAAAATAAAGTGCTTGGCTGGCCCTGTTCCCTCAGTCGTAAACCACAGAAACAGCCCCCATAAAGTCACATGCTCCTGCCTCCCTGCAAACCAGGCAGCCATCTGGGATACTCCACCAGGAATGGCCCACAGCCAAATGGGGCAGGAGGCACAGCAGGGAACTAAGGCCCTGGAGCAGAGCTGCAAGGCCATCAGCAGGCCGCTGGAAAGGATGGTGGGTACAGAGGGGAAAGAGAGAAAGCCAGAGGCACTACACTGCAGAGAGACTGGAAAACTATAGAAAAACACAGGTAAAGAAAGCAGTCTTAGCCTAGGATTGTACAGTCAGCAGCATTCTCTCCCCATGCAGCCCTAATTCACTGCCAGACCAGTTGCTAGTCAGTCATCCACTGCCTGGGACAGTGAGTTTGTAGCACCTGGTTAGGAGTGACTACTCACCAGTATCAACTGCCTGTTCCTAAACAGTTTTGCACAGTAAGACAAAACCGAGAGGATAACTGTTGCCCATGAAGATCTATGGAAAGGGGACAACATATATGGGATAAAAGCCAAAAATAGATTAAAGATTGGCAGGTTTGATCTAGAATTGAATAACAATAGCCAAAGAAGCAGAGAAGGATTTCAACCATCAGAATAGCAGAGCCACAGGAAGATGTGCATGTGGGCAAGTAACGTGAACTCATGAATAGCACCTGATGTAACAGCTGCTTACAACAGCAGGTGACTGCGTTTCAGCACTTGGAAGATCCCTTCCAACCCTCCCTTCCTGCAAGAGAGAAAGCCTGCCTTCCCCCAAATCAATAGTATTCTCACTGTCTGCAAGGCAGCTGGATTTCTCCAGGGACTTGCAAACTAGATGCTCAAAGTGTTAGTTTTAAGAACATTTTTACTCACCAAAACATCTTTTGAGAAAAATAGGTGAGTTTAAAACAAGACAATCCCACACTTGGAAAAATTGCCTGTTGTACAAGCAGTAATTGATGTAAGTTTTATAGTTGTCTTATTTTTTGTTACACTAAAAATTAAGCTGCCAAAATATTAGTCTTGGCCTTCCTCAAAGACCATAATACTTCCATATTAAATAGTATATAGTGTTTAAAAATGTCAGGAAAGTAGTTTGTTAAAAGACTGTATTTTTGATAGAGTTTTTAAAAGCCTAAGCTTATCCTGAATTCATAGAAATGAAAAACTGTAAATCTTTCTTAGCTTTGTAAGCACTAACAAAATTAATTTAGATTTTCTTACAGTATGTACCTCTGCAGCAATATATGCCATAGTACAAAGAAAGCAAGAACATTTCCACAATTACAGTGATTTTGCTACAGATGAGTATATCCAATTTAACACAGCAACATTCAGTTGAGCACCTAATGAAAAAAAAATAAAAGGCTTAAGTTGCAGATGAACACATTTAGAAGTCTCAAACATGTTAAATGAACAATAACATAACAGATACTCTGCTTATTCTACTTATTAAGAGCACAGGCAGCTGGTAAACCAACTTCGAAGCTAGATTAGAGTATGCTTTAGCCTTAAATCAGGAGAGGACATAAGGAAAATAGAAGTGAGGCACAGAGTTATTATATACATCCGGTGGAAAATTGGGTTTGGGGAGCAGAGTTACATAAATTTCCTACAGTGCTGCAAGAGGCACTCTTTGATACACAGGCTAGCAGGATAAAGCAGTCAGGAGAATGCTACAGTTTGAGATAATACCCCAGATATAACAATGTGTACTCTTATCATAAAAAAAAAAAACAAAAAAAAAAACCAAAACAAAACCACCACAAAACCAAAAAACCTGCAGGGTTATGGCTGTCTACTCACAAAGATTCAGAACTTTAGAAACTTTAATCCTATGTTATTTTGCTCTCTAGTTCACTAAAATCTAGGATTAAATACATATTAATCCTAAAGACAAGGGAGAAGATTTCCCCCCCCCCCCCATTAGCCTCACCCTCCCATTAAATATTTCCCCATCACACCACACAGAATCTTCCACCACAGCCACTAAGGCCCATCTAGGAATGTACACTATGCACCTGTTTTTTTTTTTTGAGACCATCAGAACAGCATTTCCCATTATGGAAGCTCAGATTCCCCAGCCCCTGAAAAGCCAAGTAAATAAACTGGGATTCGTTTGACCCGAGCAGCACAGGACACCCAGCGCCGCTGCCAGGCCCGGCTGCGCAGGCAGCGGCTGCCGGTGCCCCCAGAGCCGCCCAGGGAGCGGCCGGCGAGGCTGCTCGGGCAGCGCCCAGGGCCCCGCTGCCGGGCAGGCTCCGCACCGTCCCCGGAGCACCCCGGCGGGCTCCAGCACCACCAGCCCGCACCACCCTGCCAGGGGAGCAGCCGTGCCACCCTGCCCGCTCACCTTTCCCAGCGGTTTTCCTTGCGCGGCTCTACGCAGCTTCCACGCTCCTCAGCCCCACACCAAGGCTTCCCCTTTGCTGGGGGGCAGGTGAACCACATAAGGACCAATTACCTCCTGTCCCACCCCCATATGAAGGGCACGAGCCCCCCTTCCACCTGAAAGCTATCATCCCATCAACGGGCAGCTCTGCCCTGCCTTGCAGCCCCTTGTCCCCGGTGTAACCCTGCAGGCATCTCCCGGGAGGCACGGAAACCCGAGGGGCTATGTGAAGCTGAGAGAAGAGGGCTCATCACCGAGCTCAGCTGCTGTCTGCACCCCCTGCTTCCACACCTGGTTCCCATTACTCAGCAGCAGCCAGGGGCAATCCCCACGGATGGTTCCCAGCCCAGCTTCACCTGCCCCCGCCAGCCCCCTTGCAAGGAGCACAGCTCACCGAGCCCCCTCCAACAGCTCCACCGGCACCCGTACAGAGCTAAAACGACTGAAGGGGAAGGGGGGGGGGGGGAAGACTTTTAACCTCAGCAAATTGATGAATTAGCATTTTGTATTGCATCTATGTCTTCTGTAAATGGATGTACCAAGGTAACAAAGAAGGCAAGCAGCAAGAACAAAAAACCTTTCACAAAATCTGGACAGCAAAATAATTTGCTCAAGGCAAATTTAATTAATATTAATTAAAATGACTGCCCAAGAATGGTGGGGGGAGGAGGATTGGCATGATAGATTCTCACCTCTCAAGAGAACAGAAAAACTATTGCTTGGTTCAACACACGGCGCAGAAGAATTTTACTCAAATTGATTAACTGATATCTTCCAAGTAGCTTAAGGTTTGCATCTCTAACCACTTAAGTCAATAGGATTTTTGACACTGATTGCAGCAACCACAGGAATCTGCTTTACAGACTTGCTCAGTGCACATCTGTAAAATGCTGCAGTTCTCAGCATTCATTTATTTGACCAGTCATTCCCCACGTGACATTTTCCATTTACTCCTGGAAAAAAAAAACATCTAAAAATTCTCAGACAAAACAACACAGGACTTCCTAGTATATACCCTTTGGGCTGAAAGGCTCCCTGTAAAATCTTAATACAGTCAGTGAAAAATTAGTACTGAAGGGGATTTTAAGGTATCACCAAAAACATTCTCCTGCCCCAAGGAAGGATTAACTGCTGCTTGATATTGCTGACAGATGCTTATTTCACTTGTTCTTTAAAAGTACCAACGGCAGAAAAGCCATATTTCCACATGCAATCTGTGTTATGCTTCAGTTTCCCAACTGTTATTTTTTTATCCTAACTGATACTCCCTTCCTTTCCAGACTGACCTTCTGTTCCTTTCCCTGGACAACAGAGATGTTGCTGTCTCTTTCTAGAATAAATAAACCCACACTCTCCTACCTCATGTTTTCTAAATCACTTTCTCTTCACTTTCCATCTGACCTTCTCCAGGTGATCCAGCTCCTGCTTAATATGCAGTGAATGGAAAAACAGAAACAGTTTCCCAGTCGAGATCGTATCAATTATCTCTTTACCCTGAATCAATATGGCCCAGTCTCCCCTGACGTACTTCTAACACAAGCCAGTGGAGCCTGTTGCAAAGTATCCTGTGTGAGGGGGAATGCAGCCCAAAAAGGCAGTGGGAGTCAAGATGGATAGAATTTTTTAGACTTTTGTTACAAGATAAAACTACTAAAATATTTTTCTGAATACATCTAAGTAACAATGAGGCATAACATTACATTTCATATACCCCAGCAAGCACTCCTGTATTTAAATGCTTACACACAGCAATCTTGTATTCTAAGCACTCAGGCTCCATGCACAGGGAGTACCTTTGCCTTTGCCTGTCATTATTCTTCCAGCCTGATTTGTATGTTGCACCTGAGCAGCAAAGCATGGTCAAGAATTGGCTTGGCGTTAGAGGGAGAAATTGGAGAATAAATACTTTGAGTATGCAATCTAAAAATTAAAAGCATCTTCTAGTCTAAGAGGCAAAAAAGAAGTTATACATGGTCCATGCTGCAAGACAAAGAGATGCAAAAAATAAATGCCTAGAACAACTGAATGACAAGATGGATAAGGTAACATAATGTATGATAGCAAGCAGAGCGTGGGTTTTTTGCTATTTTTTTTTGGTCAGGACAAGGAGGAAAATGCAGGTATTGCCCTCTGTGCCTTTCATATCACGCAGCCTACAATTTTATTATGACATTTCATTATGGCCTACCCCTCCACCACTGAATATAGCCCACTGCTTTTCTGAAAGAGACGTGTGTATATTCCTGTCAGCTATCAACTTCAAAAACTTGCAATTGCAGAAATGTGAATCCATCTGGACAAAAGGAAAAATAAATGTGATCCTGCAGAGTAAGAAGTATTAAAATTCTTTGTTACCTGTGTGCTTACATTGATCTCTTCTAGTTTCCCTTCAGAGGCTTTAATAAATAGTATTTCAACAAGTAGACTTCCAAGCTCAGGTTGCATGCTAGTAGGAATCTATGCCTACCCTTAGGATTTTTGAGAGAGAGATCGCTGAGATTGATGTAGACATCTTCCAAAGTAGGTACATAATAGTATAAATGATAAATGAAGACTATTATATACCCACATCCACCCTTGGAATATATTGTGGAGCTGACTATGGATCAGATACAGCATCACCTTTTTTCACTTTCTTCTCAAATGCAATCGTAGTCTGTAATCATTTTTTTCAGACTCTACCTTGTAATTCAGGTGTCATTCATATTGAAGGAAGGGGAAGCAGCCAGGTTCACAGGGAAAATGTGTCATCATTGCAGTCAGCCATCCTGCAATAAAGCATTCCTCTTCCACACCAGTCGTTCCTACTCTCTTTAATTTGGTAAAAGCTATGAAAGCTCAGAATAAAGCAATGTCATTATCTTATTCTTTCTGTAGGTTCTGTAACATGTGATCAGCTTTGTGCACCCATGCAAGGAGCAGGAAGGAGCAGAGCCTGCACATTCACAGGTCAATCAACGCCTGAGATCACTTTCTTGCATTCTCGACGTGGCAACTGTGCATGTTCATTGATGACTGCACATCCCATGATGGTGCAGCATGTATTAAGGTATATTTCCAGTCAAGGCTCAGTGAGCAATTAACAACCTTGCAATGATACTATAGTTCAGTAATTCATGCAGTCTCAAACACCTCAAACCATCTGTGTTCAGAAACATTAAAGCTCTGGTGTTAAAAGTGTTCTTATCAGCAGTTAGTTAATCCCATGATAAATCTGAGCAGTGAACTCAACAGTTTAGAAACAGAGTCAAAAGAAGCAATGTATGATTTTTATTTCAACACATTTCTCTAATTGCTAATTGGACCTTCCTGGACCATGAAGATAATTAGGTTATTTTTTTCCTCTCATTTTGTGATATCTCCACTTTTGCATACACTGTGCCTGGGAGAACACAGTGTTCCAGCTGAGGGAAAAAACACTGAAGGATGGTAATTAGAGAAAATAGCAATGCAGAGTTGTGACCCACATCGCAAACATCAACATGTACTCAGCGAAGAGATTCCACTAGAAACAACCTATTAATGACTGTATGAGAAGTGCCTTAAGTTATTCTGCCTCTTGAAAAGGTGCAAGCTACTGAGCAGGGTAAAGTGCTTGCTGGCAAATGGAATTTGGAAGACAGGTTCCACACACAAACCTCACTTCAAGTCTAACATTTAAAATTTTAATATGTTTGTACACTAAGAGCATACAGAGGAGAAAAGCTGACCCAGGTATAGACAGCATATCTGGTTTAGAAAGTGAAGAAGCTCTTATTTCTTGTTTCCTTCAAGTGAGGAAAATGTGTTTCATTATATGAGTGTTTGAGGTAATGACATCCATATATTTTTTAAGATACCTGTATATATTTTAAGATGTCTGTATATATTTTTAAGAGAGACATATGTGTTGCTTGGCAGTTTGAGTACTGAACCTTTATTTGGGAGACTGTTTATTCCTGACTCTCCTTCAGGTTATGGTTTAACTGCAGCTGGCAACTAATCACCACCTAGCCACTCACTCACACCCCCTCACACCCCCTCCCGTGGGATGGGGGAGAGAATCAGGAGGGTAAAAGCGAGAAAATGCATGGATTGAGTTAAAGACTGTTTAATAAGTAATGCAAAAGCCACGCATGCAAGTGAAGCAAAACAAGGAGTTCACTAACTACTTCCTATTGGCAGGCAGATGTTCGGCCATCTCCAGGAAAGCAGGGCTCCATCACATGTAACAGTTACTTCGGAAGACATGCCATAACATCCCTCTGAACATCCTCCCTTGCTCCTTCTTCCTCCAGCTTTATATGTTGTGTGACATCATATGGTGTGGGATATCCCTTTGGTCAGCTGTCCCAGCTGTGTCCCCTCCCAACTTCTTGTTCACTGTGCACCCCCAGCCTCCTCATTGGCGGGGTGGTGTGAGAAGCAGAAAAGGCTTTGACTCTGTGTAAGCACTGCTCAGCAATAACTAAAACATCTCTGAATTATCAACACTCTTTCCAGCACAAATCCAAAACGTAGCCCCATACCAGCTACTGTGAAGAAAATTAACTCTATCTCAGCCAAAACCAGCACAATTACCCTTCACATCTTTCTTTAAACTTATTCCCCAAAATTAAAATGAGAATGATGGTACAGTTTTGTCTACTTAGTAGTTCCTCAACTCCAGAAAGTTCAGCTTCGGATATCTTGTACCCACACACATAAATCTTAAAACTTTGCTTGAGCTATGATGTCCCATGGCACCCTAAAGAATAGCTAGAACTCCAGGCCTGAGCAGAAACCTCTCCAGATTTTGTTTTGTTCATGTGAAACTCAGGCAGCAATTAACTGTAAACTCTTTTTTTCCCCTCCCCCAGTATTAGCCAGCTAAAGTGCTGACAGACAGCACTACCTCTCCTCCAGTCCAGGACTGGTGGAGGCAGTGAAAGGAGGTGCACTGAGAGTACAAGTTTACATCAGAAGAATCTATCTTCAGCAGAAATCTTACAGACTAATTTTGCATCAAAAACATAATCAGGAAGACTCCTCAGCAATTCGCTGTGGAGACAGAAGATGTTAATGTTGGGATGGTAACTGCCTGGCCTTAACTTAGAAGAAGATACAAGGTTTGTACTTGTATTTGTTGTGTCTTATCCCATAACTTGAAGTCACATCCGTGCAGACACGAGCACTAAACTTATGGGTCCTCAGAGACAAGGAGGGAAAGCCCCATATAAGAAGAAAATACAGACATTCAAATTTCTGCTGAAAAAAAGGTCTGAATTTCTTTTACATTCTGAAAATTTATTTGGACTTGGAACCTCATTCCTGCTGTAGCACTCCCACCAGAAATTATTCATTTTACTCAGTAACTGCAGTGTTACATGGAGAAAATAAAAGTTTTGAGAAAATATGCATAAAAGAGCCAGCAAGAAGAAACTGTTTTAATACTAACATGTAACCCTATAAATTCTCTATCTCCATAATCACTTCCCTGGTTCTAGTGAGTTTTTAAAAATTGAGAAGCTGGTAAACCATGGTTCCTTGTTAGTCCTTAAAAATGTAAGTTCACATTTCCATCAGCCAGAGAGTGCTCCACCAGGGAAATCCAACAGAAATCTGTCTGTGGAAAACAATCCACTGGCATTTTACCTCCTTGCAAAACTCTCAGTTACATGGCCTACAAACCACAGGTGCTGGGTCATTCCTTTACAGCTGGTTTTTAGCAAAGTGTATTCCGTAAGGCTTTACATCCAGAACACAGGGTCAATAATTTCCAGAGCCTACTGGAAGACACTTGGGAGATGACAGGCGAAGAATTTAATTGCATAGTGACAGGCCGCATAGAAAAACCACAGACTGATAGAAAGAGCAAGCCTAATTAGCAGGAATAGGTGAGACTGATAGAAAGAGCAAGCCTCATTAGCAGAAATAAATGATGACACAGGTCTATTCAGCTGCTAGAATTAGAACAATATATGGAGAGTTAACTGTTTTATATTTACATAGGTCATATATACACTGTACAGACTTGGTGTTGACTTCATTAATGTTTGAATTAAAATTTAAAACTTTGGAGTTCATAGAGCAATTAACTTAGAAACATGAAATATTTGGTGCCAATGGTTTGCAAGGTTCTCGGCTCTTCAGTGAGAGATACCTCAAAATACCGAATGATGGATGTTTTAAAAACATCACAGAGAACATTTGACAATAAGATACTGATTTTTATCAGCACTATAATATGTTATGTTTGCTGTATCAAAACAGGGAAAAAAAAGTCTGTTTTCATGTCAAATTATGATACAGTTCTTATCAACGTATTAGCAATTAGGCCAGAGAAGCATATTGATAATCGTATTTTGTGGAACTAAAACGCACTATATTTATCAGCTTCAGTGCTTTAAATTGAATATTGACAAGAAAAGATGGAAAAAATTATTTGTTATCCCATCTGCCACTCAAAATGTCAAGTCTGAGCGATGCCATTTTCCAGTCTTTCCCGATACATGAGCATCATCAGATATTGTTTATTTTTCGCTTCGTGATGGCATTAAGAAAGAACAGTCAAAACCATAAAGGTCAAGTTGTTTCTTCTGATTTGTCGAGCTGTTTAATCCTCTTCCAATGGACTTGGGTTTTGGGACAGATGTGGATGACAGCAGTTTTAAGAGAACTGAAAACCAGTTCTGACATAGAAAAGCTTTTGGACAAAACAAAATTTATTGATCATAGGCCAATAAAGAAAGTTACGTTATAAAAACTATTAAGGATTTATATAATGCTTCATTTGTCATCATATGTTACTGGCAGTTAGCAAGGACAAGTATGGCAACAGGGATCAGTTAGGCACATTAACAAAATGGCTGGATTCAATTTAAACAAAACGTCTATAAATTTGCCCAGCTTTGAGAAATGGCCCTTTTACACTTCTGCAGGAACACAACTTCGCATTAGTTCAAATGCTAGTTAATCGTGGTTTGGAATCCAAGATTTAAATTACAGTCCCATAATAATGACTGTGTGATCCATTCAATGATTAAAATGGGATTATAGTCCACACATGATGGGATAATATTATACAGACTGTATATAGTTGGTACTTGGATTTACTGAAGAACCACGCCCCACCTTTATTTGTGTATGAACAAAACTCACTGAGCCCTTTGCAGGCAGGAACTGCAAAGGAAACTATTTTACTTTTACTTTCAAACTAGATCATTTGGGAGAACATTGCTGAAAAACTATCTACCTGTGTGATATGAGATAGAAAGCTTAACAGGTGCTTAGCCCAAGAAGAATCTTTCCTTGAGGTTTGGTCATTATTAGCCTGGAGTAAGAAAATTCTGTCTTTCAGGGGTTGATTGATTTTTTTAAACTAAATTTTACTTATTAGAAACTACTTACAATTTAGCATTAAGACAGATGCCACTGAGTTGGAAAGGCTAGCTCTAACTGTCCCACAAACTCAGGACACGTGTATTGATTACACAACTCTGTTATCCATGTTGTATTTTGGAGGTAAATACACATATATCTGGAAAACAGCATTGGAAGAGCCAGTTATTGCTAGCAGCAAACATTTTATTTAACGACAAAAGAGTATGAATTCTGTAGGCTCAGCCTTACATATTCATTTGCAGATGTTAACGAGGTGGAAAATTAAAAAAGACAACAGTATGTGGGACTTGATAATTCCAACCACTAAAGTAACTTATTTTACTTGTCTAAATCTAAGATTTTCTTGGCCAGAGATCACCATGCTCCTGATTTAAATCACAGAAAGTGTGAAAGTGTAAATTATCAAAATTTCTTTTCACTCGGGGCTGTTTGGCTCATCTGTGAAGATGTGCAATTTAATTATTTTTATTCGATTAGAACAATATCGCTAATGAGATGTGAGCAGAAGGGAGAAGGGGCATGCAGCTGAAGTTACTGTTTAGAGTCTCTGCTGGTAGTGCTATTCACCTGTTCTTAAGAATAAAATAACAAGTAGATCCATGTAAGTTAAGTAGTCAAATTACAGTTTATCTTAGCCCACTTCGCATAATAAACATGTTCACCATAAAGTCCAAAACTATATATCAAAAAGAGCGATAGATTTGTGTTGACTGAGTACCTACAACAGCAGAAATTAGACATTTTTTAAAAGTGTTTGTATTGCAGTACTATAATAACTTCTTAACTAATTTATAGAATTGGGATCTTGGCTGAGCAGTCATTAGTTCAGTACAAAGACAGGCACGCATTTTGTCACCATTAGACAAGTGGCTGGGTAACGACATCTTTTAGTTCTTCAGATAGGTCTTAGAGGTTTACACACCCTTTTTTTAATCATCTGGGCAGTGGCAGAAACAATCGTCAGTGTTCACAGAAGCATGCATCACTGGAAGAACCCTGCATGCCACAAGTACCACACATACCTCTGTGCTACAGCTTCCGAATTCCAGTTCTGAGCCTGATACAAAATCCAGCGGCATCAAGGAAACAACTTTTACCAATTTTCATGGGCTCAGCTACTTCATGGCTTGACTTTCAAGATTCACAATTGCATCTGACCTCTTGTACTAGACTCATCTTTGTGGTAACTGACACAAGACAAATGCAGATTTTGTTCTAATTTGTTTGCTTTCAAATGTGTACATAGGTCTCAGTGCTTGAATGCTGCTCAACAGTTCCTATTGGTTTACACCCTGGGTCATGACAGCAGAACTCAAGAGACTAAAATGTATCCAAAATGTTCACCCTTTATGTACTTTTCATTTAAAACCCTGCAAGTTAAAGAAAGAAAAAGTGCATGTGACATTTTCCATTGACATTTTCCATTGACATTGTAGTATTTCCAACTCCTACAGATATGGTATGACTTTAATGACACAGTTACTATTTTTTGCCTTCCAAGCAATCATGATCTCAATGGAAGTGACAGTAAGAGATGCTCCCACTGAAACTGTGTCTCATAAGATAGGGCTTTAATGGAAGAAATTCAATACACCTTTGACACAATGAAAACACTATTAACAGTAAATAAAATGTATTCATAAGAGCAGTTTCTTTTCAAAAGCAAAATCCTTGGTATTTATGATTTTAATAAGAGAAGAAAGACCTGTGATGCTTTACGCTGACATTGAAGCGCCCCTCCCTGAAGCCCTGCAGATACAGCATGACTCTAATGGCACAGCTATTTTTCCCTTGGATTGTAGTGCAGATGAAGTGTTTGAAAATTTTAGCAGCAATCAGCTAATGATTTTTACTACACAGGCATAAATAGAAATTTGTTCATATTCACAATAGCAGGCCTAAAGGATTTTCCTGAAAAGATCAAAATGTTGGGTTTGGTACACAACATTATTTCCTTTGTTAAATCTCAAATTTCTACCACAAACTCTTGATAGCCAATGATAGTAAATTTCTTTCCTGAAAAATATGATAAGCCAGGACAACTGTCAAACAGCCATTTTCTCCCTTAATAGATCTTAAAAAAAAATGTGGAATAATTTAATGAAACTTAAACATCACTTTAGACCACTCAAAACAATACTGTTAATGGGAATAAGCTCAAACTTAAAAGCACTACTAGGCAAACTTACATTGCTAAGGTCACCTTCCATCCTCATTTTATGACATGCAGCTTTACTGAAAACTTAGCATTTTGCCTTTTGTGAAAAAAAAAAAATAAATAAAAATCTTCCTTTGGCATTAGTTCTGTCAGATCTGCCAGATTTTGTTACGCAATTTACCTTCAGTGATTCTGTGTTTTCTGTGGCTGTATGGTTTACAAGAATAAGCAATGTAGCAAATTAAATGCTGCATGTTACAGACAATTTATTTTCTTTAAATTATGAATAGGACCAATCTTACTGAAATAACAATAATAAAACTAAAATGGTAAAAGTGGAGAACTTATAAATACTGTCATTGCTGACACGCAAAAGATGACTCAGAAAATAAAATCTTAATCTCTTCCAATAAATGGGAGCTTAGCTGTTGACTTTTATGTGAATGGTATTTAATGCAAAGAGTAATAAATGTGTATTTTCTTGAGTGTTTTAGAATGACAGCAGTAACAGAGGTTCTCAGTGGCATTTCTTCTGGATCATTACAACTCAAATAAAGGGAGCAAGAAAAGAAACTGCTAACAAGATGTCGGTATTGTTACCAGTCTGCTGTCTGTTGTATTAATTGTAGAGGATTAGAGTTCTCATGTGTTCTGATCTGCAATAATTCATTTGCAGTACTAGTCTTCAGTTAAACAAATTTAAAAAAAGAAAAAGAGAGAGGGAATGAACATCTCAGGTCCCAATAAGGAAAAGAAAAAGAAATAAAATGCCTTTCTTTTAACATTTCTACATGAACTTAGATGCATATCTGAGAAGAACAGACATGATGCTACATAAGGACTTGACAATCCTCTAAACTCTAAGGCCAGGAAGACACTGGGGTACTTGTGGATGTTGGCATCCAATTGCTCTGCCCTTTGCCTGACTGCCCACAGCCCCTGCATGCAATTCCTATTAACAGGGTCTATTCACTGCACTCACCCTTGCCCTGTCACATCCCTCCCCACTTTCTGGCACGTTGATTGCTAGGATGATAATCGGGATCTTCATTTTTTTCCATGTGTAAAATTCCTCAGGATCACATTTTCAAAGAGGCCTCAGACTGATTGCTATCATTTCATCAGCAGCTTTCATGACAAACTCTGGACACACAAAATTCTTCCCGTATTTGTACAGGCTGAAAGAGCTTGCATCAATCAAGCAGTAAAGGAGCTCTCCGAACTGTGTGCTCCAACAGCACCAGTTGTCTGAAGTCCGCGAAAGAGCTATGTCATGTTCTTTGCTCTTGAGCACTGTGTGAGAATTCATTGTCGTCTAGATTACATGCAAAAGTTTGATGTAAAAATATTCTGTACAGAGTGCTGAAAAGGTAGATTGCCAGCAGCGCTGGAACAAAGATGAGTTAGTTTTTGCATTTCTTTATCCTCACCTTCCACTCCTCTTCCAACATTTCGACTTATTTTCTTTAAAGTTTATGTTCTTTTACACTTACTAAAATGCACTTTTACATTTACATTTGAAAATTGTCTTTGTGTACTGTCTAACACTTGATTTTGTGAATCAAAACAAATAGAGTCCTTGGAAGGATCTCATTAATGAGTATGTTTTTTATAATAATATTCAATGGGTTTACTTTGGTTTTATTTTATGTTAAAGAATATATCTGTACATAGCAAATTTAAATAAAATATATCTGTGCTCTGGGGAAAAAAATGATAAAAATGCATGCAAATGTTTGTTGTATTGCTCTGGAGAAATGTCATTTTAAAGCAGCACAGATAGTGTGATACAGCCAATGAATGATACCTTATCTACTGATCATCAGACACAAATCTCAAGATGCCTCTTCGGATTCACGCCAAAATCATATGTCCAGAAAGCAAGAAAACAAACAGTATTTTGTGCTTCAAGTACCAGACGAGTTGTGCTGTACAAATACTGGGCTCCTTTCCAAGCCTCCACAAGTGGCAAAATAGAATTGCAAGCAAGCAGTTGTCCTGTGGCTGCACTCAAAATATTTCCTCATTTTTATCTAGCTCGATGATTTAAGCTGTTTCATACCATAATTGTTAACTAGTTATTTTTAAAATAAATTATTTTAATCATAAAAATTTGTTACTGTACAAGCTGAACTAAGGAAAAGAGGGAATCCTCCCATTCATTTTTGATGAATACTTTTGGACTAAGGAGGACTGTGGCTTCCCAAGGGACAGTTTGGTGTTGTCCCAAGGCAAAAATTGGTCTCTGTTGGCCCTAGCCAAACCAATCCATTTAATGTTAAATAGCTGTTGAACCTAAGTAGATACATGCATGTCCTTACATTTAGAGGCATATTTCTTATTAGGTTTTGTCATGCAGCCTCTAATTTGCCCTCCCAACAGAAAATAGAGCAGGGAACACAAGTTCTTGTAAACAACCATCTTTCAGGAGTACAGGTTGGAGACAGCTTTCATCTCTCCTGTACTGAATAGCTCAGCTTCCAGCAGGAGACTGCTGGAGCCACTGGGTCCCTTCCCCCAGCGCCAAGCCTAGAGTTCGCATGTGCAGGGTCTGATCCTAAATGAGGCTGTGAAAACAGCCGTGTTGAGTCTTCTTTAAAACATTAGGTACCTTCAGCTAATGATAGCACAGGATAAAATGAACAGTATGGAAAATAGTGTATGAATTCATAGGAAAAGAAAAAAATAATCCAATTAGTTTATTTAATTATTTCAGCAAACATTGGTTACATGTTTAATTCGCAACGTTGTAAGTTACACAAATGGGTACACTTTCCTGAAAGGTGACATTCCCTGAACAAGAATGAACAAGGTAGAAGCATCAGCAATGCTTTACAGGTAGGTCTTACAGTATGTATCAGCACTATGTGTCTGAACAAACATAGAAGCATTTACAGAATAGGCTCTCAGTTTGTGGTGGCTCTCAGACATGCTTTGGTAACATCAATGAGGACAATTTTCAGGAGTAGTGTATTATCAGATTAAATCCACAGAAAGCCTAAAAGTCACGTACAAGCAGTACTGATTCAGCATTACTTCAGAATAGAAACAGAATACCAATTATCAGTGCAGCTGACAGATACAATATGACAAATGCTTGAGACAAAATGTCACAGAAAAACCCACATTTCCTCCCTTTATAAAATGTTCCTTGTTTGTATCATGGGTTTCTTCCTTCCTTCAGTGTTCCTAAAATAGTGAATTGAGACAAAAGGGAGAAATGCTTTAGTTGATTGTGAGGGGAAGACAAAAAAAAAAGAAAAGCTGTACATATGCAAGCATTTAGTACATCCACAAATGACTGCAAGTTATTGTGGATGTAAAGGAAATTATCCAGCTAATATCCAGCAATGAAGCAGACAAAACATACTGAAGTTGTACTCTAAGTTATTAGACCTAAGAAAGACCAAATCTTTCTTGACTTTTGCACTCTGTAACGGATAAGATTTCTTTTTCTTGCCACAGGCTAAAGTTGTTGCTAACATAGCAAAGTGGCACCGACAGTCAGAGTCTGCCATTAAACAGACTAATACCATGTTCTGGACTAGCCCCAGCAAAGCATTCACCGGCTGTTTAACTTGCATAGTCTTAAATATTTGTTGTACTGAGGCACCTGCAAATAGGCCTAATAAAATCAATGGAACTGATAGACAAGCAAGGAATTACTTGCACATCATCCTTAGAAGTATCAGAAACTGGCTGAAAAACTTTCCATGTTAAATAAAGGTATTTCTATCACAGAGTCTTTAACATAGTTTGGAAAAGTCCTTGCTTATTAATACTAAGAAAAAAGCCACTGAGGCCTGGGAGAAATAAACAGAAAAGTATGTCTTCTCTCTTCTGACTTTCCTACCAGCCACCTGCACAACCAACAAAGTTGTCCTTATAAAATTTCAAGCTATTTTTGCTGCCAGTATGGAAGCACGGTGTGAAGCTTATCCACATCAAACAGTCAAACAGCCTTCTTCAGAGTTTACCAGCCATGCATTTTAATGTGTTTGTCTTTCTCATCAGGTTGGTTGATCTCTGTTTTTATTGCATTCCACATGTATATATACACATTATACTGCTTTTTATTGAATTTATGAAATTTCTTTATCCTGCTGGACTAGCTGATGAATTCTCTAGTGATAATTTAACTGTGGTAAGTAAGTTTCATCCATCATTTCCTTATTTATCTCTGGAAGAGAAAGTGATAGTCACAGGGTCTTTGAAAAACGGTTTGTGATCCGACCCAGGCCTTCAATGAAAACTAATAATGAATTGATAATAACAGAGTTCTGCTTAGGAGTATGAGACCTGTCATAATGTGGGCTGCAAAGAAAGTTCCATTATATAGCTTGCCAATGGCACAACTTTGGTTGAGCTGATTTTTTCTCCTGAAGGAGTTATAAATCAATAGCACACACTCAGATTAATGAAGAAAGGTAAAATCCTCCTCTTTCAAGAAAGATTATTCAAAGAATTTTTGTTATTGTTGAGTTTTCATACATTATTTAATAATTTGATTTATATTAATTCTTATTATGAAACAATGAGGAATTACCAATTCATGTCCTTGGCATTACAGCCTGTACAATCACACAATGAAAAGGTACACCTAGAAAGAAACAAATTATTGTTTCCATTCTCCACAGAGAATAATATCCAGATCCAAATACATGCTGTTTTACCTGATCACAAAAATAAGCTATAGTTTTAAAAATTTCCTCTGACTTTTTTCATGATCAGTTTTCAGAAGGCATATTAGGTTTTATTTTACATACATATAACGGTTCACCTCTGTGCCAGCAATGAAAAACCAATCCTCAATGGTACTTCCATGAATCACATGAAACTGAAGGCATTGAACAATATTTTCTGGGATGTCGGAATCTCATTTTGAATGCAAGGAAAGACACTGAAGCAGACACTGGCTCCCTGGAGCATGAGACTGATCCTTCAGAAGAACTTCAGCCCTGAAGAAGGCAACTACCAACAATACAAATATTTTTCCAGCTCTACCTATACAACCGCAAAACAAAGCAAAGCTTTCAGCTTGAAAAACCCCAAATAAAACAATGGTTAGAATAATATTCTGTATTTTTTTGAACAGTAATTCACTGAAAGGTCAATAAAACAGTTACTTATGAAAGAGAAAGAACAAATAGTAAATGAAGCTAAGGTACCTTTTTTTGGGCAGGGTCAACACAAATCCCTTGCCTTGGGGGCTGACCTATCCAGACTTCATGTTTCAAGTTAATCTGTAAATATGGAGGCGCGAGAATGCAGAATTTGAATTTTGCTTCAATTCCAGTCCTTCCTAGTACTGAAGGCAGTTATGTTTTAAGGTCCTAATTTAGAGCAACCACATTTATACAGTCTATCTAAATAGGACTTCTTGATTTAATCACACTACTACTATTACTGAACTAGTCCAGAACTGATTAATTCCTAGTTTCCCATACGAGTGATACATTTGTTCGTCAGTAATTTATACAGTTTTGTCTGTGTCAGAGGTTGTCTTTTTGCTAAAACCCTTCCTTCTCCTCCTTGATGTTTCTCCTGTTCACTCCTCCTCTTATGCCCTTAAATTAAGTTTAATTAAATTAATTTTAAATAAATTAAGTGATTAAATTAAATCATCTTAAAAAGAGCAAAATCTGCTATCTCAGCTCCTCTCTTCTTTTCCATTGTGCTAAACTAAACAAAGCTTTGCTAGTCTCACAGTACTTTCTCCATTTACTTATCATATTTGTAGCCTTTTCCTGAATCTTAGTTTTCATTTATCTTCCTTCATCTTGAAGGACCAGAAATGAACTAAACTTTTGTGGTTAAAGCAAGACCATTACTTACAGAATTGTACTACAGCTTTCTTACTGCTCTTGTGTACTCCTAGTAGTCAGGAGTCTGTAACTGCATGAGCTTTACTGAGCACAGCTGAGGATGTAACACGGTGAACTTTTAATATAGGAACATTTGCACTATTGGAGCATTAGGAAAAAAGGAGTCTGAAGTGGAAAAAGAGACACCTGTACGTTTGGGATCTGTATGTGGAGAACATCTTACAAACAAAGAAAAACTATTTATGTTCAAGGAAATATTCCAAACAAATTGTGCAGAGAAATCCTCTTATCCTTTGGTTCTCCTTTCTCTGCAGTCATCTGCTTCTTCAGTCTGCACTGTGAAGAATATGTCTGAGTATGTGTCTAAGTAAAATTATTTGTCATTGTCTATGGACTTTCAGAAAATATTTTTGCTTAATGCAAGCATTGCACCTTTGTGTAAAGCGCTGTTTAGTTCTGAGCATTCTGCTGTATTTCATTTTTTGTTTTATTCAAAATCACACACGCTGCATTTTTCAGTCCTTTTTTTCAGCATAGCAAGTGATTCTGGTTCTTTATTTTGCAAACCAAGTCCACTGAGTCATTACATCATCTTTCTGCCAAAACTTCTATGCTCTCTTACTTTAAACAATCCTGTTTCTTCTAAACCAGGCTTTGTAGCAGTCTTTTAGTTATTTTAGGTGTTCTGATCCCTGATACAATCTGTCCTTAAATTCAAAATTCCATGAATCTGAAAAGACCTGAGTCAGTCTCATGCTTTTGTCCCGCATTTTCTATTTCTCCTATGAAATTGCTTTGATTTTTATTCTGAGAATGCAGTATTTTAAGTCTCCACAGTGCAGTCTGATTTGTTTTGCTTACTTAATGTAAGCTGTGAAATAAATCTAAGGTGTTATTTAATTCAATATTTTAAAACAATACCTTAAATTCATTGTTCTTTTCAGTTAAGTCTACTTATTTGAATCTTTACAAATTATCTGCTCCCTTTGGGATTACAATAAAATTTAAAATCACATTTCTTTTCGGTAACACCTTTGCTTCTGTTTATTTGTTTCCAAACTTTTTTCTTTTTTTTCCTCCCTGCAACTACATCATTTCTAATGCTATGAGGACTTCTTATGCAATTAAAAATAACCAAATAAGAGTTAGGAGTTCTGACACAAATTTGAGGAGACTGTTTAACGCTATGGCTGCTGTAAAGGATGTTAGAGGAAAGAACTTGAGAAAGAAGGAGGATGTGGGTACAATTTCATTTCAGTGCCTCTGTTCTGCAGCACCATTCTAGTCCTCCAACCAGCCTATCTGCCTCAAGACAGCTGAAGACCTCTCTAATTTCCCACACATCTCCCATCACTTTGTAAATGCTCCCAGTGGAAAAAGAACATACTTCCAGAATAGCCCTACCTCCTGTGATGGTTGACTATACATAGCACAGAGGGTTAGGGGACACAGAAGGGTTCGTGGAACAAATTTAGGGGATATTTACTGTTTGCTAAAGTATAACAAATCTGGCAGTGGGAGGACAGATAACAGACACCATAGTGCACAGTTGCTCTCACTGTAGAGCCCGTTAAAAAGGAATATTTTCAGAAAAAATAAAGACATTTTCTTAGCCTACTTGACAAGCTGTAGCAGCAACATATTCCACATATCAATGCATCATATTCCATAGAGTCCATGCCTCTGCCAGAAAAATTCAGCACAAATGACACCAGAGTGGATACCTATCTCTGCTAAGGAATTTCCAGTTACTCACACTTAGGTACACTCAACACCTTGCCAATCCTACAACCCTGTGAATCCATGCTACTTACCATGGCAGTCATTCAAAGAAATGCTGCAGGATCCAGAAAGGTAGCCCGAAATGCTTGAAGAATGTCGTTCAGCACACAACAGCAGTCTCCTCCAGGAACCAGCTAGAATTTCTCATAATCTCCACTTCAGCTCATTTGTTACCATTTTTACAGATCTTGTACTCTAAGACAACATTTTCTCTGTTTTATTTGGTTTATTTGAATACTTTTTTCCCCATGTCCAGAAAATTCCCAGTACCAATTTAAAGATAAGCAAAACTGTTAAGTACAGACCCTCACCCTAGAAGTCATAGATTACAGAGAAAAAAAAAAATTAAAAATAAATAAATAATAATAATAATAAAAAAAAAAAATCATTCTCGCAGACTTTCTCTCCCTCTCTGTCACACTAATCCCCTCAAAAAGTACAAGGTTAAGGTTGGATTGTATTCTACCAAGTGCCAATAGATAAAATTTATATATTGTCCATAATGTGTATCTGTGAAAGTCCAACACTGCTCTAATTTCAAATGCTCTCTCCTGCACTAATCCTGTTTGCTGTCTCTTGGTCTTGCAAGTCTCTTTAACCAGGAGGTTCAGGAGGGCTTGGATGGGCAAGCAGGGCAGGGTTCAACTGAGCACACTTGGTACAGGAGAGCAGGTGTCTCTGCAGCTCTCAGATTCTCCAGAGCTCCCTCCGCATCAGCCCAGGCCTGGCCAGCAATGCCCAGAGGGTAAAGAGAGTGCTAAGTCATGTCCCTTCTGGCATGTTGGCCAACCTCAACATCAGGTGCAAGGGAGGACTAGCTCATAGGTGGGAACTCCAGAGCAAAGATAATCTCTCACAGGTAATAGAGGAGAGGTCAAAGGCATGGATACAGTTAGACAGAAATGAGACTTTATTAATAATGAGTAATAGCATCAAGAATGACCTTTACTGCAAGGGTTCTGTCACTTAATGGGATCCAGAGTTACAGAAGGCACTTACCACATGAGAGGGATCAATAACTCAACTCACTACGCTTCCTGTAGTCTCTCTGCCAAGTGACAAGACTTAGAAATCTCCCTAGCCCTTTGCTTCTTCCAGTATCTTCCAGGTGTCTAGGGTTTTGTGCCACTCTATTCAAAGCATTTTACCCCATAACAAACTCTGAATTGACCTCAAACGCCCATTCTGGGCAGAGTGCTTCTATTTGTCTGAAACCTTGCATTGACAAAGTGGTTCTTTGCAGCCATCCACCTTTGAAATATCCAAAACCAGCCACGGGATTGTCTGCCTTTGAAGGAACACAGTCCTGGGTTCCTCAAAAGCAATGCCGCGTAAATGCCGAGATAAGCTTTGAGCACCAATAGCTGTGGTTTTCAAAGCTACTGGGGATCCAGCTCTTCCCTGTGATACTTGGTGGGCACTTTATCAGATAAACATCCTGAAATGAGGAAGACAGAAGGACAAAAGCAGCATATAAAACTTTACGCTGCAAGTCAGGGATCAAGACATTATTGGTTTATATGATGCTTGGATGTGAGTCCCTTTCCTCTACATTCTCTCCTTTTCATTTAAATTGCAAAGTTTTTAAAGATCGCTCTCACTACTCTTTTGTGCAATGCCTAGATAGTACAGACAGGCCTTGACAGCTTTGGGAATCCCTCTGTGTGACCACAATTCAAGTACAAAAAAACCCCCACATTTCAGAACAGCTTTTCAGCAATCCCTGTCCCTACTGCATTTTCTCCCCAGCTATGAATGGAAATGATAGTGTAGGGATAATGCACACATTTGAATAATAGCATTTCCCAGAGAGAATCCAGTTCAATGATGTTGCTTAGAAGCCAGTAAATAGTGAGTAGCCGCAGACACATTCATATGTGTGGCCTGTTTTGCATCCCTAAGATTGGTTCTGACAAAGGATTTTTGTTATTAGAGTTGAGTGCATCTTATTGCAGCACTGTTAATTGCTTTGGTATTTGCTATACAGTTTTAAATTTCACATCCTGCCTTGTAATTAGATAAGAAAAAAATCTTCAGAGCTGCTCACATGATTTAGGAGATGAAAATCAATAACATGCGACTACATGACTTGCCAGACCTACGCTGGTATCCTCACACAGCGCCGCACTGGCAGAGAATGCCAGTTTCCATTTGGGAACATCTCACATAGTGCCAGGTTGTGGAAATGTGTCATGGTTTAGCTCCACTCAGAAGCTAAAATACCACGGAGTCGCTCACTTACCCCTCACCGCCCATCACAGTGGGATAGGACAGAGAATCAGGAGAGAAAAGAAGGCAAAACTCCTAGGTTGAGATCAAAACAGTTTAAGAGAACAACAGAGAAAAAGAAAACAGAGGTAGAAAACAAACAAAATAACAGAAAATACTTAAGCACATAATTTACAGTACAATAGCTCACAATGGATCCTGGTGCTCCCAAGTAGGAGGAACCTCCCCTCAGCACCCTCCTCACTTTATACACTGAACATGGTGTCCCAGGGTGTGCAACAGCCCTTTGGCCAATTTGGGTAACCTGTCCTAGCTGTTGGCTAATGAGTAACCTATCCCAGCTGTGTCCCCCAGCCACAGGTGCCACCAGATCCAGTTCCCCTCCCAGCTCAGGTGAAAATCAACTCTATCCTAGCCAGAACCAGGACAAAATGGCTCTTTTCTAAGTCACTTAGGGGCTTTTGAATTTCTTGGCAAGAGTGTTTAGAGAATTTTCTGGGTTACAGCACATTTCAAGAAAATGTTAGCAGCATCTATTTCAAATTATATAAAAAAAAAAAGGCAAATAGATTATCACAGAGGGAAAATGAAGAGAAAAATAAGCAATGATAAGGGGAGAAACATAAGCCCATGGGCTTGACTAAGATATATTTTCTAACTGCAATCAGTAGTCAAACATTTCAGAAACTTATTCTTTTTTCATTTTATTGTTTCTTTTAAAGAAACAAAAGCATATAGAGAATAGGTTTTTTTCTTATGGAACACTCTACAGGCTGTCAAAAGTTAAATCTTGGGCAACAGCAATCAAGAAAAAAAAAAAATAAGACTAACAAATAAGCAGAATCTCTCTCCCAGCAGCAGGGAGAAAGTGAATTGGAGAAATAGTGAGGAGAAGAGAAAGTACATGAGTCCTATGTAAGGCAATTCTTTCTACAAAAACAGAAGCAGCAGAAAGAACAAATTAGGGTTTTTTAGATACAAAACAGTAGTTAAAAAGAAATATGATGGGGGTCATGGAGATTTGTCTTATGCAGAAGACTGGCTAAGATACTAAACTGAAAAATAAAAGGAGACTAAAAAGCATTGAAAGAGAATGTTGGAAAAAGGGAGATTCAATGCCTAAAGAAATAAATTTCATATTGCAAAGTTGTTATGGAACTGATAACACATTATCACTCTAATTACAGATGTGTGGAAGTGAAAGGCAGAAGCATTAGATGTTGGGACATTCTAATAAACCTATGTCCTAAAAAACCCACAAAGCCCCCAACCATAATGGGGCTCATCCGCAATCTGCCTGGGAACATCAACAGAGTCTATTTGGCCTGTCGGGAATGGACCAACGAACCAGAGAGAGCAGGGAGCTGTCTGAGTTACTACAGCAAACACTCCTTTGTTATCAGACACCCTGGATCAAGCTACAGCTGTTGGGGTTTTTAAAAACAATTTTGTTGAATTCCCCTTAGTTTTTACCACCTGACGCAGAGGAGAGGATCTCTCTAAAGTTCCCCTCCTTCAAGATATTCACGGACAAGATCATTAACTTACTTCTGCAATAACAATAGGAAAAGAGTAATGAGATGTTTGTCAGGAGGTGTTGCCAACTGTCCAGCAATGCCTGAAGGAAACACATCTAGTGGGACAGCTAGTCTGACAGACTGCTCATCCATCCAGTCTACTACCTCTGGCAGTAATTAATGAACAGCAGAATCTGGCAGCAATCTCCTGCTTGCAATACAAATCTGAATCCATAGCTTTGGAAAAGACTGAAATTCCTAAAGGCTGAAAATTCCAGAGTTGAAAAATATCACTAATGTGACAGGCCAGCACAGGCAGAAATGCCAGGGTGAGGAGGCTGCATTTTGGAATGCCTCTTTAATGGCTAGATATGACCTGCCTGGGAAAGAAAACTGCTCAGAATCTCCAGAGTCTGTGGGAAAAATATTGCAGGGACTTCTGCTTGGTCTAGTTTCCTTCCAGTCACCATCCAGTTTACAGTTTTCTAGATCATGTACCTTCTAAGCCATACAATTTTGACACCAGCATAAATATCCAAACGTCATGCTTGCTTGAACTGCTTGAAAGTCACACACATCTTTCACTCTCCACTCTCACAAATTCCTTCATTGCATGTTTACTATTAATTACAGTAAAGATTCATCAGTTACCAACCTCAACCGGAATCTTATTAATCAACAACTAAACACAGTATATGATACAACAAGCTACCCAGCATGTCTCAGCATCTTCCTTTCTTATCCCTAAGTTAAAATCTTTAGTAAATATGCATGGACTTTCTTGAAACCGCTCCTGCCATGAGGCCTTTTCAAAGGAAATATATTCCTGATAGTGTGTTTTAGCTCAAGTATTTACAAGTGTCTTCTGTTTCCAGTGTTAAGAATCAGTCAAAAAGCTACAACTTTTGCCACATCTTTCCCCATGCAATCTATGGCTCATTCCAGCACAGTATGTGAGTATGGAGCACTAGTATATTTCTTTCAATTAATTCAGTAAAAAGGGTAATTTTTACCAGAGAGGTAATTAAAAAAGAAAAAAAAAAAAGCAAACAGATAAAACTCCACAGATAATGTTATTCTTTCCTTCAGATTCAGGCCACTTTTTCTTCCCTTTTCCTTGAGGTTTGTGCTCTCACCTGCTTTGCTGAGCAGACGTTAGATTCAGGTTTATAACAGTACTCTCAGAAGATTGCAATAAAGGTTTTTTTCAACTTAGGAAGTTGTTTCAAATTAACTTGGTGGTCATTTCTTCACAAGGGGTTTTGTGGCTTTAATACCACAAGGGTCTAGGCCTTCAAATGTGCTTGTCTCCGTAATTCTAGGGATCTTCTCCAGAGCACTTTCTATTATTCCTGTCCCTTTCACTGTTTCAATTTTTATATTTATAGCTATGTTTAATTACGAATAATCTAGTAAACACCTTGAAATCCCCTGCCTTCAGCTAATGTTAATCAAAGCTACCATCACAATGAGTTGCAATAGTTACAATGATTTCAAGACCCTTTGGCACTAAACCAGTTTAAATAAATTGACACAGCACTCAAAAATATGCTAGAATGATGAATTATTTCTAATCTATTAATATTGCAAACTCCTTTTACCATTTCAAGGCTATTTTTATATGGATTCAGGGCTTATACTTTAATGTTATTTATTTGAAATAGCAAATAGAGGCAAATACTCAGCTAGTGAACTTTTATGCTTCCTTAAGAGTTCCAGTTCTATACTATGTCTGCCTGGGTTCTTTAGAGAGAAGTATTTTATTATACAATATTTATATTCTGTCATCCAGCTGCTTGGCACATACAAACCATCATACCTACTGATTCAACTGGAGAGATGACGTTCTGTAACCTTTGAGGTGCTGGGTACATATTTTGCAGGGATTGTTATGTAATTCTTGATTCTTTTTCAATTCTATTTAAAGACTGGGTCTTTAACAATACTAGCCTGTAATTTTCCAAATATTTTATTAAATAAAAATATTAGCCTGATATAGATGCACAGAAGGACTACCTTAATTCCAGACTTCCCCATATGGAAAAACTTGGCTTATTTGTTCTGGTAGAAGAGGGGACAACTGCCCTGTATACAGACAGTGGGAATGATGGAAAGAGAAGGAAAGAACACCAGGAAAAAGGGAGTAGGGGGAATGATGAAATCCTTAGTTCCTCTGAGATTAAGAAAGAAAATGACCATTTCTGGAATGCAGAAAATTTAGATGGGGTGGAAAACTTGGAAAGTCATGATGTGCCATAAAAGCAATATCTCTATTGAGTCCAAGACTTTTATCATCTGTTTGGAGTTCAGTTCTTGGATCATCTTTTGACAATCTAGTATAGCTCTCCCTCAGGGGCTGAGGGCTGATTGTTTCTATGTTTTGATTCCCATGTTCACTGGCTGTTTTCTTTCACTTGTGTGGTATTGATGAGGGCAAGTGTTGTCCTGCCTGAAGTGTATGTTTAGGGGCTGTGAATCTGACAGTTCCATTATGCAGGACAGTCAGTGAGGTGGTTGTTTTGTAATTGATGCTCAGACATGTTAATAAAATAATACATGTGCGTTCAAATTCTTAGAGTTGTGAGTCCTTTTACTAGCACTTTATTTATTCAATAAACTTAGTAATTATTATAACGAGTAAAAGACTCTTTTGGAATAATAACTGATGCTCCGAAATTACTTTATTCCACACAAACTGTATATTTTAATTTGATCTCATTTTTTATTTGGTACTTAAGCAGCAAGACATCTTTAATAATGCTACGTGTCTTTAAACTTTCCTTTCCCACAGTAAATACTGCCCAGCTGAGGATAAATTTGAAAGATAGATAAAAGTCTGAAGCTCCTGCACACGTTCTGGAAATCAGCAGCTGTACAGGAAAGAAACAAACGAGTGCTCTAACAGAGGGAAAGACAGACAGGATTCAGCCATTATATACTTCTCTTTGGCAGCTACATGTTAACTGCAGAAAGTGCTATTTCTCAGCAGTGGGATCATCACAGGAGATTTGGGAAGGAACTGGGCATAATGCAGTCAGAAGAGATGATTTAGGAGACAAAGGACATAAATCCATAGGAAGGCAGGCCTCATTAATTCCACAGTTCATAATGAAATTACATTCTCAGCTACTTTTTTCTATATAATTGCAATTCTGAGTTATTTTATACACATGTATACATTTGCCATACACACAAATGCATAGTAAAAATAGTAATTTACAGAGACAGAGGAGCATATTTTACCTCTTTTTGTCCTTCCTTGATCTTCACAGAGCTTGACCACCGTCCACGCCCATATTCACTAATGAGATGTGTAACTGGTAACCTATTCAGTGAGAAATCTATCAAAGCAAGATTCATTAGGAAAAACAGCAGGTGAACTACATATCAAGGCAAACATTGAGCAGTAAATATTTTTCAAGGTACAAAGGATAAGTCATATGGATATTTCCTTTTTGAGGGGAAATAGGCACGGTAGAGGGAAACATGAGATTTTTCAGATCAGCAACAGCGACGAGAAAAAAGGATATGGATGAATTTGGCTATTTGTAGGCAGAAAGAAAGAAAAAAATTATTGGAGAAGTAAAATACTCAGAGAAGTGTAGGATATTGGTAAAAAATTAAAGATAGTGATAGATGACCTCTGACAAAGCAGAGTTTTGGTTTTGGTTTCAGTATTCTCTCTAGAAACCCTTAAAAAAGAGGGAAAGAACATGTTTTCTTGTGTAGCTTTTCACTTCCTGCTCTCAGGTTCTGGAAAAATTTTTCTCCATGTGTTTTCTTTGAGATACAAAGTAGAACATGGAAAGAACAGCAGTGCTATGAGCCAGAGTGGCCAGAAAAGATGTGCATGGAGGGAGAAATGCATTTTGATAATGAACTTTTAGTTTAGCAGCAAATCATTATCACCGGAAACTCAGAATTCTATCCAAAATAAATAAAAAGATATCGCGGGCAACAGATTATTCCAGTATCTCATCGTACCAACAGCTCTTACTGACAGAAAGACACAAATTGTATTTTAAAACTGAAGTCACAGGATAAGTGTTAAGTCTTTAAAGGAACTGTAGTGCAATCTGAGCTATAAAATGCTGGGATAACAGTCAGTTGTAAATCTCCTTGGCAGTTATGTCTGCAGTTCTAAAACTGAACTACTGAAACAGTGATGCAATAATAATAAAAGCAACACAACATAAGTCCTGGATGTACTAGATTTATGAATAGAATATTCTTTTCATGAAAAGGGCAGAGAAACTGCAATTAGCTAGGAAAAAAGATTAATATAATTTCGTCGGTATCCAGCAATGTGACTATCATCCAGACAATGAATTATGCATTCTTTAAACTAATCTGATTCTACAGCAATGCCATGTTAAAAAAAAAAAAAAATTGTAACCATGACAATTTATACTTTGTTTCTGTGTTTTGATGTAGTAAGGAAGATCACTATTAATATTTCACGGGAGTAAGGAAAAAAATGGAGAGAGAAAAATAGGAAGAGCTGTCTGTTTACAAAAAGTCTGATCAATAGCAAACATCAATAGGGCTTGTGCTTCTGTACCATCAGCTACAAGGATACTGTTATACTAGCTTTCTGGCTTGCTTTCTTCTGTAGAACATTGCTCAGAACGTTCTAAAGAATGTTTTCCACAGAACCTTAGTATACCAGTAATTAGAATCTTTCTACCACTAAAGAAAAACTAAGGAACCTTGGACCTTAAGGATATTGGATTGAGTCCTATTTACATACACCCTAATGCTGCATTATGTATTTGAGCACATGAACTATCCCATTGATTTAAATCAGGTTTAAGTTTAAATAAGGTGCTTGAAGTTAGACAGGGCCTTAAATATTTTGCTAAACCAGCCTCTTTTTCATCATTGATCTAGTGAAGCAGACCAAAACGATGGCAAATTTGAGTCAGAAATTGTTGACCTCATCCTCTTCATGTAGTGACTTCAGCATCAGGCTGCAGCTGAGGAAAACACATTCTTGTGGGCCTTCTTTGAAGGCATAGTGAAACTTGGTAATGGTGCTGGTGACAAGAAGTCGTGTTTTCACTGAAGGGCCAAAACTGTGGGGTAGTATGAAGCAGCTGACATCTATGAGTCTATTTCATACCATTTAAATTATATTTGACAGGTCTGAATATAAATTGTATTAAAAATATTCTATAATTTAGCATAATAACTCAGCTTCCACTGGCCTTTGCATAGACATAAGGTGGGTAAAAGTATTCGCACAGCTCAATCAGTGCATCTCATTAGCAGTTTCTGCCAGCTGCTTCCTCATACTTGATCTCCTGATAAATGAGGCAGAAAACTAGTTCAAACTGCCAGTTGTGCTAAGTATAAGGGTCATTATATATTTTGGATCAAATATCCACAGAATGAATCTGATTGACTGCAATGGTGTTTTGCAATAGGGATCTTACCAACAGAGGAGTTTAGACTAATCCTATTCCATTTGGATTAGAAGAGTCGTAACCACATCCTTCAAAGGGACAACTCAGATGAAACACTGCCCAGCATTTGTCTGAGAGAGAGGAGGATAAATCCTTTACTTTGTATTTTGTTGCCAGCCTCACTCACTTAGGAACACAGGTCACACTTCCCCAATGCACATTAATATATGAAAACAAGTTAATGGAAAAAACCTACTTACGTTATTTACAGTTTCCCAGCATAGCCCTCTCCTCAACACAGTCAGCGTTAGGAGAACTGAATGGCTCAGTAAGCCTGGAAGCTCGGTACACTAGATGCAGCTCAGGCAGGTGAGAGAGGACTTCAAAGATATCAAAGACAGACAAGTAAGAGTAGTAACTGCCAAAAAAAATGACAGTGCAAGACCAGGAATGGATACTGTTCTGACTGAACAAAATTACAGTAGTGTAAAATAAGTGTTAATTCAATATCACATGAACTTTGCTTAGAAGTAGAGAGCAAATATCAGCTTCTACAGGATTTTACCATTATCTTCAGGAAAATTCATATGTATGAACCTTCTTTCACTCACCTACTGTTAGCAAGTGATACATTTGGAAATATTCATCAAAACCTGCAGGGGAAGAACTTGTCCCCGGTACGGTGAATAGAAACCTTCACTTTTCTTAGAGTTCATTCCTTGTTACTTGCAGGTGCCTCGTGAAGTTTCTCATGAAGAGAAACTGTATGAGGAACAGCAATTCCATTTCAGCAGTGGTTGTTAGTTAAGATATCAACCTTAGAGTTTCAAAATAAAACAAATATAAGTATCATCTAGTACTTGAAGGATATACATATCTATCTATATATGTGTGATACTGGGGGAGGGGGTTGTTTGTTTTAGGTTTTGTACTTGTGAACAACATCCAGCTCATTTCAAAAGAACTAAAGTCTAACAGCAAACACCACCCCCGCTATATTATCAAGGTCGCAGGCAATGACAGCTGATTAACATACTTCCGATGTTTTACTAGTGGTGATAATTCATCATCCCAAATGTTTTTTTTTTAGTAACTCTGAAGCATTTATGTTTTGTTAAAGGAAAAAAATTTGCACCACACTGCACTGTAGGAAAAGGATAAAAGGTAATTTCAAAACAAACTGCCAAGGGTTATTGTGCTAAAAGCATCTCTAACTTTCACAATAAAATTAAGCTTTTTTAATATGAATTATGTTGCCACAGAAACCAGCAATCTGAGACCATTTTCTGTAGAATTCATGTGACCTTGGGTTTAATCAACAGTGATAGTATTAATTTAAAAGCTGGGAAATAATTAAAAAAACCCAATCTGTCATTTTCTGAGTTAATAATGTCACAGCTGTGGAAAAGGACTGTTTTTCTTCAAAAAGTGTAATTTTGTAATTTGAACTCCACTGCTGTGAACACTATTGGACATAGTGGCATCTTATTAACTTCACTGGAGTTGCTCGTAATTGCAAGCACAGCTGACACATCCAGCAGTAAGATTTTGGCGGGCAAGGCTTTTAGCTTAGGAGATTTTGCAAAAGATTTTATCTTCTTATCTTGTATTTGTCAGAAAAAAAAACTCCAAAGATAGCTGTAGCGCTTAAAAAATTATTGTTAATATGCTTTGGAGAGCATAGGGAGATCACTCCAGGGAGTTCTCCCTCAGTAGCTCCATACTCTCTCCCATGCCCTCTAATTTCCACCCTGGGGAAGCTGACAGAGATTGGTTCTACCTACAAAATTTCCATAAGTACCAAACTAAGTGCTATTAAACCCATGGAAGAGAAATTTGATGTTAAATTGGACACTTATGCTCTAAGAATGGGAAAAATTAGGAGATAAAATGGAAATGCTTGAAGGTACACATTCAGCTATAAATGCCCAATATGGTTTGAAAAAAAAAAAAAAATCTATGGGATAATGTAAGAAATCTTTCTGCTCTGTTAAAAATAATTACATTTTATGCCATAAATTATAGGCTCTAGAGGACTAGTGTCAGAAAAGGTATTTCAGCATGACTGGTGTTTTCAAAGGAAACTGTGACATTGAAGTAGGCTTCTGAGTGTTCCACTTCCACAGCACTGCAAGAAGTGCATCCCATCTAGTGAGCTTGCAAAACGTCATTCAGAAACATGAGCTGCCTTGTGGAGTAGTTTCTCTCTTCCAGCTGAGCATATTCCAATTCCATTGCTATTTCCTAAGCATACTTAAACTTCTAAGAATCTTACAGTTGACTCAATGGGTTAAAAACACATAATATGCATATTTTAGTTGAAAGCAGAACTATTTCTAAGCTTTGTAAATATGTTCCTTTAGGGGAAAAGATAAATTTGTGTTCATATTTATTTTGTAATATAAAAGCACTTCTTTTCACATAAACAATTAAAATGTAAATGGGATAGTTTTTCAATAGAATGTATATTGACAAATATATTTTTTTTAATCTTGCAAAAAGCAGAAGTAGCCTAAAAACATCTTTACAGTACCCAAGTGGGGTGGGAGAGCCAAAGTTTTAATGTTTACTCAATTAATGCAAGTCCTTAGTGATTAAATAGCTCTTCCTAGAGTCCTAACCTAGTTTTATTCCAAGACAGAAATTTGCATCCTTCCAACAACGTGGTCTGTATTTTAAAGCTGCGTAGCTATCTACACATCTTTCTTACAGCAAGTAAATACAATATATCCTTACTGTCATGATATATCCTTACATACTCATGATAAAAATGGTGGATCACAGTAGTGAAAATAATCCTTAGAAGCTAGATGTTTTTGACATGACATCCACCTAAGCTCCCTCTTGAGATATGTGCCTACCAGATTTTACTGTCATTCCAGTGCAAATTGAAAACGCATGCTTCTTATCATACTGAAGTAAATATTACAAAACTTTCTTTGAAGGAACCAGAACCACTTAGCTGATAGCCCATGCCTGCAACTTTAGGAAAAAAAAAAAAAAAAGCAACAGAAACACTTGCAAGAGCTCAGGTGGGTAACCCAATATGTCTTTTATATCTCCAACTTCTATGACTTAAATTTTCCCTCCCCTTCATGCTCATGCACTTGGCAGAACTTTGCAGGATACTTGCAGATTATTAAAACTATATATAATTTGCATTTTAAAATATAAAAACTTCCCAGATCGTGTTTTAATTATATAATCAGTGTTTTGTAATTGTTTTTTTCCCCATGAGGTTTCTTTTCTGTATACTATATAGTAAAGAATCTAGATACTCTCCAGGTGGTCCTGGAGGTTAGAAAACATTGTATAAAATCTAACCCTCTCTGAAACTTCCATAACAACTAAAGCAGGAACTTAAACTTTTCAAGGAGAAGAAAAGCAAAACAAAGAATCAAAAAAAAAACCAAAACAACCCAACAAGTGAAGCCTACAAAGGGATTCTGACTCAACATATTTTACCATAACAAGTAGAAAACATTTTGAGGCTACACTGAATTAGAGGTTTCAGACAATTCTTCAAATACATTTACCCTTATCCTGATTCCTGCAGTGTTCATTTTTCCCAATCTTTGTCAGTTATCATTTGTGTTATGCTGAAGATATAAGAATTCTTGAGTTTTATATCTTTTATCCTTGTTCATTTTACTGTGGATGTCCATATAAATGTATAAGCTGTTTTTTACTGCTTTTAAGCCCTGGTCTCCATAGAATACCGTAGCAAGAAGGTATTTATTTTAATTAGTGTTATTTTAAAGTAGTTAGATAAAGAACAGTAGAGCAGAGATGATGCTTAAAAAAACCCAACCAAACAAACAAAGAAAAACCAAAAAAAAAAACCAAAAAAAACCCCACCTCCTCTTAGAAATTGGTGGTATTTAAAAGGATTTCAGGACCACAGCAGAGACACAACTACCCAAGATAAGCCCCTGAGTTAACACGCAGCTCAAAAACTAAATACAGAAATATGGATTGGAACAAAAAGCCTCATTAACACCCTGGTATAGAGATAACACTTTCCTGAACAGCCCAGCTCTCTCAGCCTGTCTTCACAGGAGTGGTGCTCCAGCCCTCTGATCATCTTTGTTGTTTCCTTCTTTCTACATTACAGAAATCCTATGTCCTATTACCCAGCAAGTCCCGGTTCTTGCTTAACAAACAAACAGACTGCCTGCTGAACCTGAGCCTACCTATTTTCTGTTTGTTTGTGGTTTTTTGTTTGTTTGTTTTAAAGAAAAATGTTTTCCTAGAGTCTGATATGTACACGTGAACATTTGTTTCACCTTGCTGAGTCTATGTAATATTTGAATGAATACTTTTTCCTAACAGTCCAGGGCACTAAATCCAGAGACATGAAGTTTTCAGTGTTATTACAGATGCTCAAAGGACTGTTGTCAATTCAAACGATGTAGTAAATTCAGAATCACCTTAAAACCTATCATCCATCAGACCAAAAACAGATAAATGTTACCCCCTACTAATATGATAGTAAACATGTTCAAGGATATAATTTTTTTAATTGTATATGAATTATTTTGTGCACAAATGCTATTTCTTGATATCACTTGAGATCTACAGGAGGCCAGCATCATTGTAAATAACTAGTATATCCATGAAATTATGACCTCGAAGAACACTCAGGACACACTTATAGACCCCTGTAAAGGGTCAAAGGTGAGTTTATAATTAAGAGTTGGTATTGAATTACCAGCGTCAGTGGAAGGGGTTCCTCAAGCTTTTTTTTTTTTCTTTGTTTTGCCAGTTCAAATTTGTTTTTTTTTAGATTAGTGTTATAGACTATTAAAATGAAAAATCTTACAGAAACTATGTGCAAATTCAATTATAGGTCCCTTCTCAGTTTGGTACATTGTAAATTCTGAAGAGAGAAAGTCTAGGTCGGAAGC